>VZSE01014380.1:1119932-1236135 GCA_013398275.1 Promerops cafer | reverse complement strand
TTTTTTTTTTTTTTTTTTTTTTTTTTTTTTTTTTTTTTTTTTTTTTTTTTTGGTTGGGTTTTTTTGGTTTTTTTTTTTTTTTTTTTTTACATATGGAGTTAGAAAACAGTATGACAGCAGGGCCAGTCTGCTTTATCTGACTACTTGGAGGATGCTTTGAGTCCTAGATAGGGAAGGCAGTAATGTAGTACAATGGAGTTGTAGGTTTTTGATTAAGAAATATCTCTCACCACCTATGGAATTTTTCCATCGCCGATGCTTTTAATTTTAAAAATATGTTTTCTGTCTTGACTGAAGAAGATGCAGACATTGTAGGAGATACTAAAAAGACCCAGTTAATTAATTTCGTCTGTAACCTCAGCACATTTCAAATTACTGGTGTGAGTGTACCTTTCCTCACTTCATCCCCTCCTAGACCATGGGACCAAAACCCACATTTCCCTCACACATGATTTCCCACAGTACATTAATCTCTATTTTGGTTCACTTTCTGCCACCAGATTATTTGGCTATTTCTGAACCGTGTCAACTGTTTTTTTTTTCTTGTTTCTTTGTGTGTGATGAACATTTTCACCTCACTGGGTTCCTGAAGTGGCAGTTGACTTCCAGATCATTCCATATGTCAGGAAATAGATATCTGGGCTCAGGCTGCAATACGAGGACTTTTTTGTGTGTATAGATTTTCCCATCATCTTCATCTGTATCACTGCAGCATCAACACACCACAAGTGTGAGCAGCTCACAGGTTTTGAGATCACACGTTAGAGTGACTTGCTGAATTAGAGATTAGAGAAAGCATTTGATATTTCATAGATCATTAGACTAGCTAGAGGTAGAAGCTAATAGCAAATAGTGAAAAGAAAATATAATCGATTATGCTTTCATTAAAGAGAGAAAGAAAACCACAGACATTCTTATCACTGCCAATCAACACTGGAGACTGAAATCTTGAGCAACTCTGAAGTGAGGAATTTGTTTTCAATCCTTTCCTCATAGTAGTATTATAGAGACTGAAATCCAGGTCCCTGATTAACCCCCAAGTAAAGAATAACCTTCACCTAGAGAGCTCTGCTTTCAAAAGGGTTGGCCCCTGTAACTAGAGCCTGTTCAATTATTCTTCTTCAAAGAGAGCAGGCACCCAAGAATGTCAGCTTCATAGAAGGAACTATAATTTTGAAGCAACTTCCTGTTTGTCAGTTTATTTTTTTTTAATCTTGGTGTTGTAAATGGGAGGAAATGTCACAAAGGAGATTTTTCTTCTTTTTTTTTTGTTCCATGTTACATTTTGCAATTGCAAAAGCTTACAAATGGAGTGTGTTCTCTGTCACTGTTTATAGATTGAAAGTGAGCAGACTATCTATACATGTGTAGCTACCAAATACATGATGAATTCAGATTTGCAAGATAACATATTACAGGGTTCTTGTTAAAAAACAAATAATGATTTCCACTTAAAAAAAAAAAAAGCCCCCCAGAAAAACCCAAAAAAAGCAATCTGAAAATCACACACTAGCTTCTATTCAGTAGAAAAAGAGACATAGCTGAAGCTGGGTTTAGGCATGAAGTGTATCCCTGGAAGAAGTCAGCCTGTCAAAATCTCTCTTTCTTGGCAAGATACCAGAAGTGGAGTATTTTCACAAAGATGAAAAGAGTGTTAAATGCTAACTTGCTTCCAGATTGGATACGCATTCTTTCTTATACATATTTTTGTTATGAAACAAATGCATTTTGGTAAAATTAGGGATGTGTTTCTGTGTTTCTGCTTCTACTGTATATTTTGTGTGATAAAATGGCACTGATTTCCTATCTAATTTAAAGCAGTTTGAAGTAACTGGTAACATCTAGTAGCTCTCCATTCCTCCAACCTTTATTTTCTTCTCTTCTGTGTATTTTAATGCGGAGCAGGGTGTTGGCAAGGGTTATTTTCTTTTTGTTACTTTTCTGGCTTACAATAAGAAGACACAAGTTTTGACCTTCTCCCTTCTGTTCATGACTTCTTCACCATCACTAAGCTTTTCTGTTCAGTGTCCCAAATTACATGGCAGAAAGAAATGTTTGGATTTAAACCCTGGTGCTTTATGGTCTAAGATTCAGTTCTTGAAGGACAATAAAAATCTTTATTAAATGATACACTGGTTCCTCTCAAATATTCCTCCAGTGTTAGGAAACCAGAAGATACATGTACTCTGTTTTCTTTGTCACAGCCCTTGTATTTCACAGTATATTTCACAAATCTCTGATTTGGGGGGCCAAAATTAGTGTTTGCCCATGATCTCAAAACAAAACAAAAGCAACAACAACAACAACAACAAAAAGAAGAAAATAAAAGAAAAAAATGAAGAAAATAAGAAAATCAATTCTATAATCTTCTCCCCAAATATGTGTTCTGTGTAACTTCAGGTCAAATGAGTAAGTGAACAGTGTGTACATGCACAGACACTTCCACAAATATCCTTATAAACCTAAACCAAGCTATTTGGGTGCACAGAAACTGTGTAGTATGGTCAGGCTTAATCTCAGAGCCTGAAAAGCTGCAGCCTGGTTACATTCAGCATACTCAGGTAGTACTGGACACATGTAATATGCAGATGTCAGGTGAAACTCTCATTAGGAGGCTGGACCTTTGTCTTGTCTTCTGAACTGTTTTGTTTTTTTTTTTTTCCTTTCTAACATAGAAACCTTTTCCAAATGCTTATGCTTTCCAGGAAAATAAGTTGTTTTATTTAGCCTGTGTTTTCCTAATCCCTTTTTTTCCCTTCATGGTTATTGCCATTTTAAATAAAGTAGTCTTCACAAAATCGTTTCAATGAAACAATCAAGCTTTCACAGATCACAAATATTAGGCTACAGAAATAGGTAGAATATGGTTTGAAAAAAAAAATACACTAAAGAAATTAAATTAATGTGAAGTACTACCCTCCTGTATCTCTCTGGAAAACAATACATATATTTGTTTTAAACACATTCCAACACTCAATTCCCAATCTGGGAAAGCAAACCCAGCCTCTACTTTGCGTAAGCTTCAACTCCAAGCAAAGCTTCCACCAAAGCAATTGTAGCTGACATCCCCTCAGGATCACTCCTAGCATGTGCAGCCTGCGAGTTTCCTTGGAAACTGCCATGCAGCAAGCATGAGATTATGGCACATGACTGCTAAGCTGTATAGCTTTACCCAGGAAAATAAAGGAATGCAAGAATGGGGACCAGGACTGCAATCCACCTCCCAAGGACAGTAACTGCTGATTTTCAACCTGAGGCTTCTAGTGGCTGATGGATTACATCTACACAGCCAGAAAAGATAAGGAACTAAAGCAAATCTCTTTATTCTGAGTTTATGTTTATTCCATTATAGCCTGTTCTCCTGCTGGGAGGGGGCAAAACTGAAAAGCAACCTGAAAATCACCACATCTGCAAAGACCTTCTGCAAGAAGTCAGCTAGGAGGCCATGGGACATTTTCCTTAGGCTGAGCTAATCTGGATAGGATACCTCATATGGACCCTTTTTAATAGAGGCATTCCCTCTCCAAATTGCTATGATTATACAGTGCTGAAGGTGAGACCTTGGGAATGACTACAGTGGCCCAGCCAAGTAACTCACCAGCCTGTACCTGACATAGTCAATAATAAATAAACCAAAGAAGAATATAAGTACAAGGGAATCACACAATTTTTTGTATTCAGGCACCCTTGACAGATTTGCCTGCAATGGACTTAGCCATTTCTGACCACTAATAAACCTCTAGTCCCATCCCTATCCTGCAGCAAGCAGTCCTGCAGCATACATCAACACTTGGTGAGGAAGTTTTTCCTTTGGTTTATCATGAATCAAAGTTCTGCTGGTTTCCCTTTGATGACTCTTAACTCTTGCATAGAAAAGACAGTGACCAATTGCTACCTATTCACCTTCTCTTTTCAGCTAATGATTTTACAGCTTCTCTATCAGATCCCCCTCCAGTCGTCCCAGTTTGAGGCTAGAGAGGGGAGCACTAGACTCATTGTTTTACAGTGCACTTTTACATGCACTTTGTCTATGGTGATGTCAGCTTGGAACATGCATTTTCTTGTAGTTTTATTAGGCGAGACTGATTAGCTGGATCCTCAAATATATAATTTAGCCTGTGGGCTTTGTAGTCTCCATATGAATTTGACCTAGGATATACAGGTCACAGGAAAGCTTAATGGTTTGGGTATTTGGATGATCTGTGGGAGCCCAGCTTTGCTACTTCCATCCCTTTGTGGCAGTAGTTATTATACTTGGCCTCAAATTCATTCATATTAACTTGTATTGACTTCAAAGGTTCTGATTTAAATCCCACCTCCCCTGACTGATATCTCTCTGGGAATCTGCTGTGTCCCCCCAGACCCTGCCAAGAGCCTGTGGCCCTGGAGCTTCCAGAGCACCCACCCAGAGCCATCTGGCGTCTGCCCGCCGTCCTCCGGGGCACTGCTCGCTGAAGGACAGCTGCCCAAAACAAATGGTGACCTCTGTCATCTGGACCATCAATTGTTACAACATCTGGCAACTGGCTTTCCTATGGCAACTGACATTTGGTTGCTTTGGACTGAGGATTTTAAGATCCGTGGGCCAGAGTAGAAAATGGAACTGATCCCAATTTTTTTTTTTTTTTTAAATGGCTTGCAGTCACTTGGAATAACAACATAAAGAGCTCAAAGCAAATAATCAACTTACCACAGTGAAAGAATCCTTTTGATAACTTTTTGCTGGTCTTATCCCATTCCTACCTTGAGTTGCTACCTTGCTGCAGCCCCAAGAATTCTAAATTTTGTTAGAGACTCTCTGCTATACCTTAGAGGTGTATTTAATGAAACAATGACTACATTATTGCAGTTGTCTCCACTGAATGTGGGTGCCTGGCCATGTGAGTTTGTATCCAGCTTTACATCTGCACCCATGTGTACAATGCAGGAGGCTGCTCTGACTCCCTGTGCTCACTCTCTATCATAACTTTTCTTCACAAGACAAATACAACAAAGATTGATGTTGGCGTACATCTAAATTTAAAACATTTCAATGTGCTATAAAGTGTCTTTGGTTTTTGCTATATTTATAAAGCAATTTGAAAAAAAAATTAAGAATAGTGATATCCTCTAAATCTTGGCAAAGCTAATAGTGGACTCTGGAAAATTACATTCAGGTATTGTATACAATTTATTGTGTTACTTCAGTCCCACAGATGGCTACAAATAAAATAAATGTTTAAAATAAAATATTTATTTTGAGCTACAAACACTGTTTTTAAAATATTCCTTTCCTAAACTCTAGGCAGATCTGACATAAAGCAGAAAAAAGAAAGGCAAATAACTATCAATTAAGCAACTAAAATAAACTTTAGAAAAAAAACTTTCAAAATGAAGGAATAAATCTTTTTAACCACAAAGTAAAAGAAAACCAAATAAAAGACAAACATGTAGGTATAAAGAAACATAAAGGTTATTAAAATATATAGGAATAAATTTATAATTTAGAATCTACTAACTACAATAACTAATGCAGACTTTTAGATCTAATTGAACTAATCAGCATGAACAGATACTAATGCACAGTGGCTGCACTGATTTATCAAAACACCAAACATTCAGAGAGTTAATTCCAGAGGAAGAAGAAAAAAAAAATCTAAGTGCAAATACTTATATTTCTCTGTGTTGAGGTTTCATCTGGGCTCCCTGTGAAAAATGGAGACGGAAAAACAATTCTGTCGAGCCACAGAGCCCCATTTCAAGCACCTCGCTGCAGCAGTCACTGACGAGTCTGAAATGGAGTTAGGCTTGTTTAGCATGCCTGCAGGGTCACACCGACTGACCCCGTCCCCTCTGGTTTCACTTAAAACTCAGATTTTCTCCATGAAGATAACATGTTCCTGTGATATTTAGTTACCTGGTCTCCAGAAAGATCTCATTTTTCATGGTGTAATTTTTAACCTTAATTTAAGATGTCTTTTTTTAACATAAACTCTTTAAACCTGATATATTTCCTCAAAGAACATGTGCTTGCAAGGAAAATGTTTGGTTATTAAAATATCTTAACAAATCAAAGTTCACTGCAATTTTAGCTTGGTAGATTATAAAGGAGTGTTAAGGCTATCATTAAGTGTTCTTTCTTTAATTTCTTTTGATATTGTCTAGTATAAACATGAATATTCATATAGATAAACTGATTCTGTATGTGCTTATACTGAGAGCTTTTGTACTAAAATAAATCATGAGCTAGCACTTCTGTGGCTTTTTTTTTAAATTCAGAAACATTCATGATATACATGAAAATAAAAAAAAAAAAATAGATTTAACTGTGACAGAAATTTTCATGAAAAATGCCAAAAACCAGCTCAACCACCTTCTGAGTGGGAAATGCTTCAAAATATTGTTTGTGTACTGAAGGCTTTTCAAGGAAACTGGAAACTTCTCTGACCAGAACTTCCCTGGCATAAATCAGTTTCAGTTGAGGTGTAGGTAGGCACTTGCAGAGGACCTGGCCGAGCACATTTGGTTGAGGACTTGCTGCTGTTTGTCTGACAGCCACAAAGGCACACTGGATCCAATATCTGTGCAAGTACTTTCTGCTTATCAGCAATGGCAAGTCCCAGGCCACCTCCCTGCCCAAGTGCCCCCTTGAGAGGCCAGATTGGCATTTAAGGAATGTGAGGATTAGTGATGTAAGCTGCAGCAAATCCAAAGTTTAAAGAGGACAGAATCTATTTAAATGTATCACTGGGAGTTTGGAATTGCATTTTCCTATTTTGCTTTCTCCAGTCTTGTCTTTTTAAACCTTCTGACTAGGACTGTGACAACTCTGCTTGCTGTCCCAGTTGCAAGAGCAGCCTCCCACTTCACTGCTCCTTAACATCCCAATGTTATCCATCCTTCCATGCTCTGTCAATCTGCTCATTTATTTTTATTTTTAAGGAGGAGATAGAGGGGTATGGTGTGTTGTTGGTGTTGTAAGGCAGCTGCTTCGGGCAGTGGGCTTTTACCTGAGAAACCACAAACAATTCAGAGCATCAAACATAAAACCTGCACAAACATAAAACCTTTTCACCCAGGAACCTCCCAAATCCCCCCACATCTGTAGAATCCCTCCCTGAGTAAAGCACAATTAATGAAATCAGGGCAGCTACCCATCACCTCTGAGACCATGGTTTTACATGAGGATTTTGCTGGTGGGAAGTCAGTTTATGAAGTTTCATCCCCCTTTTTTCCTTCGCACCTGCTCATTCCTTTCTCTGCTACCCCACCTCCGGTGGGGGAAGCTTATCAGTCCTTCAGCAAGGCTAATGGATTCATTGGTATTGCTGCTGACAGCTGGATAAACTGATAATAAACAAAGAAAAGCAATACTTGAAGAAGGGTGGGAGAAAGTGTCTATTAGCTTAGATCATTCCACTCAACCATTTTTTAGTATGGTCATCCAGAGAGCTGAATTGCCACATCTGAGTACCAACACAGGTGGGGAAGACTGCTTTTAAACTGGCTTTGCAACTTGAAAAATTATGATGTGGAATCTCAGCCTGGTTTCTTGGGTGTGTGGAGTAATATACATTCAGGAATCACGTTATGCCTGACTGAAAGGCAACCAAATCTGTTGCATAACTACTGCTTTTGGGAACATAAGATAACAGATTCTGATAAAACTTGTATGGAGATGTTGAGACTTGTGCAAGGGCTGATTCCTCACTTTCTGTTCTCAGGAGCATTGAGGCAGGGCAGATTTCATATTCTCCTTACAAAGGCAGTTCTGTTCCTCCCCATCTGAAAACAGGTGCTGGAAAAAAAAAAGAAAAAAATTAGAGAGGAGAAAAAAGGATAACCAAAGGAGTATAAAGCCTTCCATGGAGGAGAGAACAAATAAACTAGGTGACAACACTGTGGAAATGGAAAAATTCTACAGGGTTAGGAGAAGTGCCCAAGAAATTTTGAGCATTGCTGAAATGGTACATGAAGATGGTTTGCTAACCACTTCATCCCAGTAAAAAAACAGTGGCTCACCAAACTGAGTGAGATATATGCTGAATACAAACAAAAAGATGTACATTTACTCACTGTATGTAACCAAGGTGGGGAACTTGCTGCTACAGGATGTTTTTGGTGCTCAAAGCTCTCTTAGATTCAAGGGGAGAATGAACAAGGAAGATAAATCTAGGAATAGAAACACCTAGAAAGCAAACTTGGCACAGGAGGCCTCTGAGGTTTAGCTGGTGGAGTGTGTTTGGGGAAATATCAGTGCATGCTTCCACCTTCCTCTGTACTGCCCCAGGCACCCACCTTGTCACTGCCAGAGGTGGGATAGCAGGCAAGATGGGTTTGGACATCGTTCAGCACACCTGTTCTGATGTTCTGCAACACTACAAAACTGTCTAAATGGGGAGGTGCCCTTGTGTTTCTACATGTTGTTATGCTCCTACATGGACAAGGCAGCATCTCCCTTGTACCTACAAAGGAGTAGTGTGGGTGTTTCCCTGTCCCTGGAGCCAGCACAGCTGGGAAACTGTGAATCTGGCAGTCTGGTCCTCCTCTTTCCCTGGACAGGAAGAACTTTTAGGGAGTAAGATAACAGTCAAGGGCTCTGTTCTGTGACTGATTGGAAGCTAAGGGAATTCAATATTTTTTAGGAGATACTACACACACCGGTTAATCCATCCAAATAGTAGTTTTGGTGTCATTGTTTCCAGCTATAACCTCTCGAGTGCTTGACCATGTGTGTTTGTAAAATACAGATACTTTTAGAGGTTGAGTTTCTCACAAAGAGCATTTTGTGACCTAAAAATTGATATATTTAATAGATGTGCAAAGACACTAAGTGTCGTAGTCTATCAACACTGGTAAAGTAATAAAGAAATGGATATGTGCTGGTGTTTGGCTAAAGCTTCTGTTTGAATTCCTACAGAAAGGAAGTATTAGAAGAAAAGGCTTATGTTCATTTGTATTTTCCTTTTAAAAATAATCTTGTCATGTTTAATGTTGCACTATCACATAGTTCTTATTTTGCATAAATACATGATGATTATAGCTGTATAACCTTGGCAACATACTGTCCTCATGAGGCAGCCTGAAATAGAAGAGAAATGCAGATTATACTACACAACTGCTCTTTAGGGAACAATATTTTATTATGTTTTATTTCCTTTCCATAAAATTCAAAGAAAATGAAGGTAATTTGGGTTCCACAAAACCAGTGATAAGCCGTTAGAGAAAATTCCTAAATCACGCTCAGGCACAGCCCTACAAACAGGTGTAGGCAAAGGTGGGTAAGAAGATCAGGCTATACTCACAAACACCTTGAATCTGACCTTCTGAATCTGGGCAATGGAGATTTCAAGCAGGAACTTGTTTAAAAAAGAATAATTGTATGAAAATTGTAGGGCCAGATCTCAGACACAGGAAAAACTTTATGCTGTTGCTTACTGTTGGGTGGAAAATGGCACATGGGGGAAAAGGAGTACTAAAAATGCAGGGTCCAGTTGCTGATTAGTTTATACAGCCTGAGAATGTGGCCCAGGGAGTCTCTCAGGCTGGCCATTAGGACCATTGTAAAAGCCATTAGGACTAGCCTGTGATGTCAGTGATAAGCTCAGCTTTCATTTAATAAGACAAAATAGAGGCCTTTTTCATGGTGGAGATAGAATCTCAGCCAGCTTGCCTGACACTGAAGGAAAACAAAACTAAAAACCTTTCATATAGGCAAGCAATTTGCTATTTTTTTTACACTAAATTGACTCTTGGTCTATTATCCAGGGCAGACTGAAATGTCACTTCTTATAACCAAGCCAGTACTCATTTGTTTTCTGTTTAGTGCCTCATCAGAAGAAGGATGAAAATGCTCTGCAGAGCAATGGTGCCACATACCCTAGACATGCAAATTGTGAGTTTTGCCTATGTGAGGAGAAAAGGGCTAAGCCCTTTACTGCAACATGAAAAGGATAAAGCTAAACAGATTGATGAATCAGTGATATAATCTCTGAAAAATCCCACAGGAGTAAACCTCCGCAGCTAAGGAATTGTGTAGTTTCAGCTTTACCATTGAAGAGCTGATGCTTTTAGTCCTCGGCATGACAGAGTGAGAGTGAGAGTCCTTCATTGGCATGTGAGCCCATTAATCTTGCATTTGGCATATGAACTCCCACGTGGTTTGAACATCTGCCTGGAAGGTGCCTCTCTGGTTAGCACAGATGTATTATTCTGGAATTAAACAAATACCGAAACATATTTCTGTCTTTCAGAAGAGATATAACTTTCTTCCTATAACCTGTGTTGAAGGAATCATGGATAAAATTTGTCAGGTCCCAAAGTTGCAAATGTTTCATTAAAAAGGCACATGGTAGTAGGGTAATTCAATACTTGTCTGTGAGACATATATCTACAGGGTTATATTCCTGTTCAGTCATGGGAACACCAGATACCACTGGCAAACCCCTTGCCTGCAGCTTACAATGAAAGCATCTTTAAATAAGGAACTTCTGTTTAATGCCATAATATTTAACACAAAAGCTCCTTCAATGGTGTTAAAGATGACACTAGTAGCCTAAAAAATGATGACTGAGAAATTTCAAGGATTTCCCTCTGCAGGCTAGCCTTGAATAATTACAAACCAAATGTTCACCTTCTGGCTAAAGCTGGTTTGACTCATTAAAGGACAAATCAGTGACCTGCCACCAGGCTTCCCATGAAGCAGCACTGGTGACTTCAGTGACCATCTCCTATTTGACCATAAATTTACTGAACAGTTGTCAGCAACTGCCTTGCAATGACAGAGACTACCTAGAGCCCATGTGAGACTGCTGTGACTGGTCTAGATAAAGATGACACTGCCTCCTGTTTCCAGAGTGGATTCCTGCGTGCACAAGTTTTTGTGAAAATTGAAGTCCTTTTTACAGTTTGTGAGGCCTTTAAGAGCAAATACAGGCAAAGATGGGACTTCAGAAAGGGTGAAGACATCTCTCTGTGATGTCTCTTTAAACAGAAGCAGCATGACCTCATAAAGGGAAATCATCTAAGGGGAAGGATGTGACAGAAGCTGCAGCCACAGCTACACTGCAGACCGGAGATGGGCTGAATCATGGAATAAAAGGTGTTTTGTGCACATAATCCTGAACTGTCATCTGCACACCCACTGAGCTTGAGTCATCCATCCCAGAGAGACATTGACACTATCTGTTCAAAAAGGCAAGGGGACTAACAGTGACAGTGTGCTAATATTGTTCTATCCCTTATATTCCACATATAGAACATTCAATTTCTCTTTCTTTCTAAGAGTCATTGTTTCCCAGCTGTGGAATGATCCTCAGATGAGATAGACAGAAGATTCAAGGTGCAGCAGCAAGATGTATTTTCTAGAATGAGACAGAAGAGAGTGCAAAATGGAATGGTTTATGCCTTCAGACTTTTGTGCCTGTCCCACCAAAGCAAAAGGAGATGAGAAGCGTGGAGAGGAGGAGAGGAAGAAATATACTTCTTATACTTCCAAACATCAAATCATAGTTGCTGGCTTTATAAGTGACAAGAAGTCAGCTGAAGAAGAAGCTACTATTTGTAGGATTTTAATATGACATTTGATAGATATGTTAATCTGTGTATGTTATTGGCAGTATGAGAATCCATCACTCATCCTGGTCATGGTTTGAAGTGAAGTCATACAGGAATTTTTATTCTAGAAGTAGAGTTAGTAAAAATATCAGTCTTAGTGCAGAAATAAGAAAAGAAGATGACCAAGTTTAAAAGTAAAAAGCGTATTGGTAATTGGTAAAGAAAAAAGTAAGTAAGATATCTGTGCCTAGTACACCACACACATTTGGTTTTAGAAAATCTGTCAGACATGATTCCAATTTCCAAAGGACTGCAGACAAGCATGCCTGTTTCACCTGATCTTTCTGAGAAAATATACCTTATCATGTGGACTGACTGTGCTACAGTTCTTCCATCCAGGGAAGTAAGGTGACAAAGATCCAGTCTATTTGAGTTCTGAAGTTTTTTTAGCCAGTGGGAATGAGAGAGGACAACCTGCATTTTCTACTTGTTCTATTAGTTCAGAAATTCACTTAGTCCTAAGGATCTTAAAATTTCTTCTTCTCTTTTGAAGGATTTCTGTAGAGTGCACTCAGAGGTGATGCACATATTCTCTATACAGTTCAGTTACAATTTTACAGCCTCACACAGTGCATGAAATATGTCATTAAATAATGTGCTCTTCTGTGTGCAGAGCCAAGGCCTGCTCTCACTTGCCAGATGTGACACTTGCCCATCACAACAATTATCAGCAGCATTGGTGTTGGTATTTGTGCTGGTATCAATACTACACTTCAAATCACAAACACAGCAAAAGGCTCCACTGAGGACAGTCAAAACACATGCCTCACTTTTTGTATGAAGGACACCCAATTTGTTTTGCTGCTGTTTGGAATTAGTATTAATAGCAACAATAATATTAATAATTCAAAGTGTCAGGAAAGTAGTAATTGCTTTAGAAGTGTATGGGGACAAGCAGTTAATAGACTGGAGAATTCAGAAACAGATAGCTAATATCACTGTCATATCAGCAGAACTATATGTTTGTCTGACTCCCATTTCTCTCCCATGCACAAAAACCTCATCTCTTTTTAGGGAGGTATTTCAGTCTGTAGTGTTCAGGTTGGATTTCCCAGAAATAGAATCTGGGCCAATTATGATAATTTTCTTTATCTATATTTAAAATTAATTTAAAGGAAATGGTGACACTTAAATGCACCTGGCTGGTTAAACCATAGTCTGTAGCCAACTGGAGTTAGCAGAAAGTCTTTTATTGATTTCAGTGGAGTTCAGACCATGATATTTGATCCATTTTGCTTATTGGTCTCATTTATCCCATGAGTGGACACAAGTTGAAAAAAGAGATTAGATACCAGTGAAAAACGGCCCAGTGAAAGTGTCTTAGACTCCATGTGAAAGAAAAAATCATTATCCAGGTAGTATTGGAGTTATCTGAGAATAAGTAAAATGTCTCACACTATTTCCTTTGTCTTTTCCTTTAGTCCTTTCCCTCTTTTCTGCATAAGGACTGTGTTTTTACCTGCACAGCAGAAGCATTTAGCACATTGTGGGTTCTTCTGAAATCCAAGCAGTAACAAATGATGATGCATCATTCTGCAGCCTTACGAGTAGCTACAAAGAGCCAGTAAAGTGTTCACAGAACATTATTATAGACATCATTGTTCTGGGAGCTTTTAGAGCTTTTAGAATTACTCTGAGATTTGATAATGACCTCAAAAGGACACTTGGCTTCATTTTTTCTTAGGATTTTTTTCACACAGCCTTTGCTGCAATTTGGCAATTCTAGAAATATGTAGGAATCAAAAAAACTGTTGGTTTAATAAGTGTTAGAAGATGATAATTACAGAGTGTACAGACAGAGCAATACAGTGTATGAGCTATACCTTCCTGAGAGGTTCTTCCATACCAGACACAACAGGATCCCAGTTTTTTGTGAAGACTTCAGGGCATGGTTGAAATAGAAGGAACACATGAATGTGCAGTTCTGAGTCTTTTGAAACTCCTATGAGAAACTCCCCTGGATACTTCATTCTGTAGAGTTATGGAAAGCTGAAAGTTGTGTTTCCTTGAATTCGCACTTTTAAATTCATATCCTGTATAAATTCAAGTGGTACAGACTGGTTTCATGAATCTGAAGAAATTCTTGCACATGCTTGTAACTACCTTTTACACAATCAGGCCATATGTGATGCTAGACTAGAATTGTTCCCAGTCTATGTATAAACATCTAGTCCTTTAATGAATTCCACTGTGTTTACCATGTCTTGGGAGCTGAGCTTCAGTGAAGAAAATACTCAAAAATATTCAAGGGAATTTAACTTCTTAAACAGCACTTCAAACTCAAATCATTCTCAGTTCTTTTAGGCAAGCAGAATTTCTCCCTGTTACTTACCAAACATTTTAAAATACAGTTCCTTGTGGCAGAGTGCACCTCTGAGCTCTTCTGCTGCTCAGCCTTCCCCAACACCCTCAACACACAGATTACACCAGGCAGGGCACCATGTTACAGAGCTGGCTGTTTCCAGACCTGGAGAGACTGGCTTTGACTCAGAGTTGCTCTCCACTTTGGGCAATTTTTGTTTTGTTTGATTCAACATGAAGTTAGAAGTGAGATATTGCTGTGATTTCAACACAGTACTAGAAGATACATCGGTGACAGGGACGGCTTTGGAAGAGACATATAGACCAAGGGCCAGCCTGGGATAGGTGTGGATCCTAATCACCATCTAGTGCCTGCACAGGTGAATGAAAATATTCCCACTGTTTTCACTGTTGATTTTAGTCTGGCTGTGAAAGCTAGAACAGGCAGTGGCTCCTGTTCCATCTTCCATAACAGGAAATGAGATTAATTTTATTTAACTCTGATCTGCAAATTTGACTCAAGGCAAGGACACAGAAAGGATGTGGGAATCACCAAAGCAGACAGACTGTTCATATAAACTTGTGATTAAAATAGAAGGGAAACAAAATAATTTTCATTTTTAAAAAGTGATCTCTTTCACTTACTTTTCTCAGAATTAAAAGCAGAAATTTTGTGGTTGCCAATAAACAATTTTATTAGAAGTAAGAAGTGACAATCCTGTCTGAAGAAAGTACTATTTTGTTATGTAATTAACCAAAAGTCACAACTTCTCTACAAGCTCAGGTTTGGGGTTTTTTTAAATTTTTTTCTTTTAGTTCAAAATTACTTATGAAGTTTGAGAGCTTCTATTGCTTTTAATTGAAAAATTAACTTTTTAACAAGAGGGTGCATATTGATAGGTTTTCTCTAAATTTCTTTCTGCACTTCCATTTCACTAGTTCGTTAGCCTTCTAGCATTGAGGATAACATGCAGGTAATTTAGAGAACAGTCAATCCAGAAAGAATGGACAGATTATAAAATGGAATGCTCTTGTTTGGGGGAACTGGAATCATAAAATCTCAGAGTAGGTTAGGCTGGAAGGGACCACAGTGTATCCTCCAGGCCAACCTCCCTGCTCATGCAGGGTCATCCTAGAGCCCATGGCACAGGATTGTGTCCAGATGGTTCTCGAATAAAGAGAGAGACTCCACAAACCCTCTGGGCAATCTGTTCCAGTTCTCAGTCACCCACACAGTAAAAGTTTCTTCCTCATATTCAGGTGGAACTTCCTGTGCATCAATTTCTGCCCATTATCCTCTTATTGCCTCTTATCCTACTGCTTGGTATGACCAAGAAGAGCCTGGTCCATCCTCTTGATACCTTCCCTTCCAAAGCTTTCTTTGCTTGCATTTAATTTTAGACACTTAACTGACATTCCCCACTAAATTCATAGAGGCAAAGCAAAAGAGAAAAACACTTGCAAGAAAGTAATGCAGGTTGAAGGTCTCTATCTGCTTACTTCTGATGGCTGTTTGGTAAACCCAACCAGCTCCATCTCTAACCTCAGACAAGTAGTGAAGGTCAGGTTTAAAGATTCCAAGTTTAGGAAAAACAGACCATTCCAAAACTTCTCAGGTGACAATGCCACCTTTCCCATCTCTGTGAAAAAGTTCCTGAAGCAACAGAATTCAGGGAATAGAGAAGGATGTATTATCAGGTGAGATGTGCTGCAATGACTTTGCAAGCGTAGCACTTAAATAACTCTACAGACATAAGCCTTGAACTCACTACTCAAAAGGTTTGGTTTTTACTTTGAGCAACTGGCATATTGCCTTGCTCTAAAGCAAAAGCGCTGGAAAGACACAGTTTAATTTTTTTTACAATCAATCACGCAACAAGAGTTTGAGGTATAGTGTAACACTGATGGTCTTGTCTTGTGGTGAAACCGCAGTGTCTCACCTTCACAGCTGGCTTTATTCGGGGACACTCCAAGTATGTTAGTGGCTCCTAAATGAAACCCCACCTGTCTTTGACAGTACAGTCCTGCATGTATCAGTCAGCAGTAACCACAGCTAACAACTCTTGGGTCTCAGATCCTTTAAAGCAGCAATATTTCACTGGCAATGTTGCTTAGGTAAATAAGACATTTAAACAATCATTGCATTAAACTAAAATTTATGATCCTTGGAAACCTGCAGAAGTGGTGATAAGAAGCATAAGAACAGAGTTATCTTGAATTATATATCAAAACTATTCCTCCTCAGTCTTTCTCTTTCATATTATTTTGCTGCTTTGGTCATACACCCCACAGGATGTGCCAGTTTGCACAAAGGACCTTACCTTCTTCCTGTTTGGATCTATCTTCCCCTACAGGACATAAGAGTTTGAAAAGCTCATTGACTTCAGTGAGAATTGTTACTCTCATAAGAGATAAATACCCGATCTCAAAGCTTTCTGAATATCTAATATTTCTACAGCTACACCCACGCTGCTTAGGATGTTCATCCCAGTCCTTGATCCCCAAACTCTGTGATTCTGAGTGGCTCATAGCCATGAACATTACTGCTAACTGCTTCAAGAGCAAACTGGTTGCACCTAAAGTGTGCACTATTTGAGCCAGATTTCTGCTAGCCCACCTGTGGGGGTTTGGTTTGTTTGTTTTGATTGGATGGTTGTCTGGCTTTTTGTTTGTTTTCCCAGTTCAAGATGTTTGAAATTATCTGAGAAGTGTTTTACAGCCCAACGGAGCAAATGTTCTCAGAATTGCCACCAACTTTCATCCCAGAAAGGTCCAACTGCTTTACTCTGAAAGAGAGCTTAGGTGTGAAGTACATACACAGAGAGCATGATGAAGAGATTGGAATAAAGTAAGGAGCTGACTTTTATCATAGTGTAGACACACATACACTTAAAAGATATTAGAATGGATGTTTTACAAGTATCTAAATAACCAAGATTACAAGTAGGTATTAGTCTTGAATCACAGATATGTTTATGGTTTTCCTTTTACAAATTGCTTATATCTTGGTCCAAAAAATACTTCCTCTTAGACAACAGTCTTTTTACATTCCTTGCTCTATTGGACTATCTCAAGTGCAGGAATTTCCTGTAATACAGGAAATTCCATTTAATTGTAAGAAAAAGATTTTTTTATTGTAAGCATGATCAAACACTGGCAAAGGTTGCCCAGAGAGGCTGTGGAGTTTCCATCTTTGGGGATATTTAAAACCTAACCAGATATGATCCTGAGCATATAAACTTCTTAATGTAAATAGTGGTCAAAAAGTGTTGGTTTATGCCTTCATGCTATGCTGGTATTCAAACAGACACAGCAGGAAAAGAAGAAAGCTGAGCAGCTAAATCCATCTTTTCCCATCTTCTTTCGGCTACTTATTTACTCCAATATTTTGTATTCAGAAAAGTAATGAAACAATTAAGTTTCACTTGGTCTAGATTGTCTATGCCAATGTTTCTGCTAATGGAAATAAAACAAAGAAATTACATTACTAATTGTACACATGCAATTAGTTCTTCTCTAAATTGTGTCCTGCAGTACAGGTAGATTCTTGTGTTCTGTGCTGGCTTGCCCTCTGACGAACCAATGGTGAATGTGGATTGTCAAATGCTGCATGAAATATTTTAATTGCCATAAATGGCTATTAAACTTTTGTTGTTCTTATAAGAAGTGGAGTAATACTGATAACATGAAGTGGACTTGTGATATTTTTAACACATTGGAAAACTTTCTACCTATGACCTATTTCAACCTAAGATGAGTGTGTTGTGTCTACGAATTATAGATATGATGAATAATCAAGGAGCATTTTGTATTTATCTAGATGGATTGAATAACTCATAGTACAGAAATAGAACAATAGTTTTAATTTTCCCAGAATTTTAAAGACATTCAGATAGAAATTCAGATTTCAGACTTGAAGACACATTCATTATTAATTTAAAAATATTTAAAATAGCTTCAATTAAATCATCTGGAAAACTTAAAGAACATAAAACCAGATTAGTGACATCAGAAATCAAATTAAATAGTTTAAAACCATCTCCTCAACTTCATACGAGTGGCTGTCCCATAAAAAGGGCAGTTCATTCCTACAGAAAATTATTTTGTGATTCACATGAAATAATAAAGAACCTGCCTTAATTTTGCATTGATTTGAAAACAAATTTTCTTCAGAGTCTAGATTCATCAGTAACTTGGAAAATCTTCATTATAACAATGTGTCCCAGATTTTAAAAATAGCACTGGATAATGATATGTAGTGTCTAGTCATCTGCAGTTGCATGTTGATTACAGATTGTGAGAGACCTTGTTTCAAGGGTCCAGGTCAGTCTAAGATCTGCATGGCTTGAGGATCAGGTCTACCCCAGCCTATGGCAAATGGCAAAGGTGGACCAGAGTAAGTGGTAGTGAATAGAAGGACAAGACTTTCCTTACAGGTAGCAAAATTGTTAAGAGGAGCAGTAACAGCTAATTAAATTTATTTGCAGCTTAGATATTCTTTTGCAGAGTCTTTTAGTACCTTGCAAACTAGTCGCAAAATGAACGCCTTGTTTTAACTCTGAATTCCAGGAAACATGCCTTTTCCTCATCCCCGCCTGATCCTCTTGAAACAGTTCGATTGCTGCCCAGTGGTGAAAGCTCCCAGTGGTGGGACCATCATTTCATAGATCTTCAGGATGCAGAGAAATGCTTAAGTATTAATCAACCTTCTCTTTAAGACAGGAGTTGAGTGTCTTCTGCTAATGGCTTTGAAAGTTCAAAGGCACTTATTTTCCACAGCAATTAAGTGAAATGAATAATGAACTACATTTATTTGGGTTCTTTCTGCTCTCATGCTTATTTTCCCCCATGCAATTCATTGATTTCCACAAAGATATTCCTGACTCATTTAGTCTTTGTTATGATTGTTGACCCTGCTGAAAAGAGAATTAATTAATGTCAGATGCAGTGGAGAATCACTGCCTATCAAATGGGATTGACATCATCATCTCCTTTCACCTTGAGTGTAAAAATGTCAAAGAATCAAAATAAATTTTGAGTACTTTCAAGCATCTCCATTTTCAAAACAGTGACCCTTCTGAATCCAGAAGAGACATCTATTTAACTTTTTATCATGCTTGCCTTTAAAAAAAAAGTATTTTTATTTATAAAATCTCTTTTTTAAAATTTAAAGTGACAGTGTGGCAGGCAAAACCAATCCTTGTATTATACTTGCAATTGAAAGTTTTGAAGTTCCTGACACCCTTTATAGAAAAACAATGAAAACTGCTGGCTACAAACTTTTATTGCTTTGATTGCCACAAACTATTTTTTCTGCTACTAAAACTTTTTCATTAGATACATAACTGTTGTGACACATTCTTTATCAACCCTCACATTTTCTGGAGGAAAATCTCAATTAATTAATGTGTTTAAAAATGAAACTAGATTTCACTTCAGAGGTAAGTTAAGATGCACTGAATGATGAACACTTTTAATATGTCATAAGAGGAAGCCATGTTTTCATAAAACCTTATTGACAAAACCTGATAATTGCGTGCTTGTTGGAATACTGTTATTGGGTTTTTAAAAAGAAAAATGGCAAAGTAAGCCTTTCAAAATCCTTCAGAGCCTTCATTAATGATGTATGTTTTTTTCCCAGTGAGTGTATCTTCTCCTTTTCTCCTTGTTACAGCATGTGCAGAATACTGGATGACAAATATTTCTCATTCAGTGTTTTGCTAGCAGTTACCAGCCCTAGAGCTCTTGTGCTGAGTAGTAAAAAGGAAACTGGTATTGAGCATAATGCAAAGCTCTGTGAGCAAAGTGAATTAAAATAATGTGAAATACAGTTCCAAAGAGATGGCTTGTGTGCATGCAGATTATCCCCTGACAGAGGACAGAGTGCACTTTTTACTAGGAAAGAGATGGAAGGAGAGGGGAGTAAAAAATAAACAGGCTGACCTCTGCTGAAAATGCCTGTGCAATGGCCACTGCTTGCTCTATGGATTGAGGGCTTTAGCTCACTTTTTCCTTTTGCACCTGCTCATGCAAGAAGCCTTGCAGCTTGTTGCACATATAAGCACACGCAGTCCAGTGAAAAACTGTTTTAAAACCTAAATAAATTCCCATATGAAAGCCTTGATCAGACAAATTGCAAGGCTAAGAAATTTTTTTTTTTCAAGTAAAATCAAATTAAAATAATATAGCCATTTCCTCTATAAAAGTTGCCAGCAAATTTAACCAAAAGTTACCTGTAACTATAATTAGTCACATTTTGGGGGGACAAAAAAACAAACAAACAAAAAAAAAAACCCTAAAATTAGGGACACTCATTTCAAATTTTGAACATGTCTTAATGTATAGAATGTAGACACAAAAAGCCTACCCTCAGTGAAATAATATGGGATCATGCAGAAATGTAAAAATGTTTGTGTCCACCAATGTTAACTCATTTTATTAGTGACATTTTGGCATCATCGTGATCATAATTGTAATAGGCTGATGCACCCTCTCAGAATTTTTGCCAGACCTTTAGATAATGGAGGGAGTAGCATTAATATTGGTGGAGTGAGTACTACATCTAGTCACTGACAAAAAATAGTGTTAATCATAAATGTCTTTGTTCATGTAAAAATTCTTTTCTTGCTCAGAGTCATCTTAAGCAGTTTTGGTGGGTTTTTTGCTATTTCATTTACTCAGTTCTCTCTCTTTCTTTAGTCAGCCCATTTTAACCAACTTCTTATTAGAAGTAGTTGCAGATAAAATTTGTATATCAGGATTTATTGAT
The DNA here is from genome assembly GCA_013398275.1 of Promerops cafer. Taxonomy (NCBI): domain Eukaryota; kingdom Metazoa; phylum Chordata; class Aves; order Passeriformes; family Nectariniidae; genus Promerops; species Promerops cafer. The sequence continues at coordinate 1,215,470 of VZSE01014380.1, read as the reverse complement.
TAAAGCTGGAAAAAAAAAATCTTAATCTTCATCTTACATAAACCTTAGTCCAGAACCTAAATATTTTCAACCCCAAAAAACTCTGTATCAAAGGAAGGGTAAAATAGATTATTTATATACCTGTTTTCCAGGCAGGTCAGGATCTTTGAGCAGACCTTTCATGTAATCTCATGAATTCAGAGGGTAAAAAGTATCTCATGGATGTCAAGATCCTTCAGCCCCACTGCATACTATAGTTGGCATGACTCATCAGGAAAAGAAAAAAGTAGGTCATGAATGCATCCTCAAGCCTCTGAAGCAGAACACATGAAGATATGTAACATACAGAGGACATGTAAAAAAATACAATTTTTCTATTTGTTTTTCAATGTAAAAAAATGCCATGCAAAACTAACAGTCTCTTTGAAACCTAATCAGCAAACATCTTAACACCAAAAAAGGGTGTCAACAAAGTGTTTTCAGACAAAAATCTACAACTACATCCAATAATAATCTTTGCCTGGACTCCTTCTAGAGCCTGATTCCCTTTCTAGGACTGACAGCAGTCTGCAGTGATGCTGATTATTGTCCTTGACTCCATGATCTTCTTTCACAGAAATTAAAGCACTGCTAACCAAACTGTATTTTGTAGGCAAAGTGGAAGTAACTAGTGCCTACTGTTTATTCAAGAAAAATTATAAAAAGATAAAATTTTCTCAATGAAAAGAAATCCACATTCCCCAAACCAGTTCAACAGCCTGCTTTTTTCTTTGGGACCATATTAGTCACTACAATTTTATCTCACCTCATTTCTGTGACTGAAGATTGAAGTAACCAAAAGGAACAAAAATGGGAATACATGAATTTGTTCTCAACATAAACATTGAAAGGACATGGATTACATCATTTTGGCAGAATAATAAAGAATTAAAATAGTTAATTCCTCTCCTTATCGTAACCCTTAGAGTAGATTCTGCAATTTTCCAGTTTTTGGCAGCCCGTTCTTTAGTGCATATTTGAACAAATGCCAGCTTGTTCCTCCTCCCCAAAGTCTCCCTGGGATCATGGTACTTCATGTCCACAGAGACAAGAGGGCTGCCCTGTCCTAGATTAATTAAGCTATTTGCTCTAACAGGAAATTTCCAAATGAGGAAAATCAAGTCAGTCTTATATAAATTTTCCCTTGTTTTTATTTTTTTTTTTTTTTTTTTATTCCTTTCCCTCTATACAGGAATTAGAAGAATGAAGATTAAGAATATAGTCTAGCATCCTTGAAAAATGCCAAGGTAATTTTTGTGTCTCAGGTAAAATGTACCATCAAAATCAATTTTTCATTACTCAGTGCTGATTCATTGACAACCTTAGGAAAAAGAATTATATATATTTGTGAATTTGTATGTATATAATTGATTAGAGATAATTCTAAATTTAGTAATGCCAGGTCAAACGTAGAATAAAGAAGTACCAGAGAAAACTGCTGAACTATCAATTTTCTTATCAGAAGGTTAAGCCTCAAGTCATTGGAATTAGGTTGAAGTCACTTTTTTGTTTCATTCCCACAGATCAACTTCACTGAGCATCTGATCTGCTGGGGTATTGGCCCTTTTGGCACAGCAGCTTTCTTGGTTTCTCTGCAGAAAAGTTATGCAAAGATTGTTTCTGCGCTCAGGAGATGAAAAACAATAACAGTTAAAAACTATTTTTCAATCTGAGTAAACCCAATTCTGTTATCTCAGCATCAAGAAAATCATGTTTGTTATTTCTCATATTTAATCTTGCATAAGTGAGAAACCACTGCAGAAGAACCTATAGGAGAGACAAGTGAGAGATCAGAAGCAATGTGAACTAGGACCAGTGCTACACCTCTTCTTACAGAATGACAAGGGGAAGCATAAAGAATGGATGAAAGAGAAAAAAAAGAAATACTGAAATAGAAAGAGAAAGTTGTGGAAGGCTTGAATACATGAAGACAAGAAGCAAGATATAAAATTTAAAAAAGAAAAACTGCAGCCTTTTGAATTTGGACTTTCATGTTAGATTCTGTAATCAGATATTTGTCTTCAGACTTTCAAACAAGTTTCATGAAAACTATTATATGTTATTATAACTATCAAATATAATAATTCATGAGAAATGGTAGAAACTTGGAAGGGACATTATACTTTTTTTCCCACATGAAATAACAGCAGAAAGTAGTTAAGTAAACAGGAATACAAAAGGGATTTATTCCTGAGAATTTTTACTCATGAATGTTCTTCATGAGGGGAATAGGGAGAATGAAAGAGTTGTGGTGGAAATAACTAACTTTTAATGTATTAATTGTGAGTATGGATTTACATTGTAAGACCTGGAAGACTTGTAAGACTTTTTTGCCAGGCTCTTAAAAAAAGACTGATTTGTGGAATCAATACCAGCCACTACCTTCCTGCATTTGCTCTGAGAGTTCTTTGCAATTTTCTGGCATAAATGGGCCTTAATCCCACAATTTCTCCAGCAATTTCCCAGTCCCCTTACTCATTACAGCCAGAAAATTGTTATCTCATCATCTTCATCAGATTCTTTTACATGGACACTAACATATGGCAGCACAGAACACTTGCAGGCTCCAATCATCTTCACATTTAGGCTGAAAACTAGTAAATTATTCTTATTATGTCTTAGCCTCCCTGATCTTTTCCAAATGACTCTCCATGAGAGAGAGAAAGAGAGAGAGAGAATAAGACCCAAACCAGAAAATTTGCTTTAATATGAGCTGTTCCAGTTCAAAATCTCTTTTTTAATCATCAACTTTTCATCTCAAATTTGAAAATTACCTTTTTACTTACATATCCTTTTCTAATACCCATACTTCCAGTTTTAACTAAAATGAGGCTCTTTGGCAGTTTATTTTGTTTTCTTCTGCTGCTGCACTTTAAAGTTTCTTGACTCACTTTATTTGGATTCAGATACTTAATTTCTAGGTATTATTTAATTGTCTACATAACACTGACATATGAGGAGCTTGCATACATGTGTGTGGGGCGTGTGTGTGGCATTGGAGATACAGAGAGAGGTTTACAGCAGAGGGTGCAGCCCTCATAGTCCATGAGGAAGTTTCAGGAGGTCAGAATTGCAAGATATTACATTCCTCATTAAGGCACCAGCTCTTTTCTTATGCAAACTGAAGGCTGAGAGATTTCAATTAGTGATGATTGTGAGGTCTACTAATATTGACTGCTGTCTCCACTATCGATCTGGAGTGCTAGTAAAATTCCTCTAGCCTACTGTGCCAGGCAGGTTTTTGAGAAGTGCCTGCATTCTCCTCCTCCTGCTGAACTGCAAACCCCCGCATCTCATTAAAATTAATGACGATTGTGTGCCCAGTGACTTGCTGTTGCAGGTTGACTTGCTGTTTTGCTGGCTTTGTGGGTAATTTTCCCTACCATGCCTTCTTCAATTATTTCTTAGCTAAATAATTCATAGCAATCTTACAAAAGTAATAAGCATACTTATTGCTTTTTAACTGATATTACAAATGGAAAAGAAAAAAATAAAAGAGAAAGCAGAAAGAAAAATGCAGCATTGTCTGCTTCTATACTGTCTTCTGGTTTCACATGACAAATACTGGGTTGTAGCTGGGTTGCTGTATGCTGGTCACTAACCAACCCTCCCCTGATTTTACTACACATCTGTAATTTCCATGAAGTGAAGGATTTTGGATGTCCAATATTGACAGCCCTATGTGAGTTATTTTGTAGTTTGAAGCAGATGACTGAAATTAAGTATGGCTGGAATTTTGAGAGTCCTTAGAGGCATTAACAAAAATAAATTCATTCAAATAAATGAACATTTGTAAGAGAGTGAGCTAAAAAGCCTTTGAAAAAGAAATTATATTTTAATAAATATCCTTTAAATACATAAATGGAAAGCAATCACACAAAGCATTTCCAGCAAGGAATAGGTATTCTGTAGGCAGGACCTGCAACTCTTGGGAGTAATTTTTTAGATTCCAATAGTCCTTGGATCTGACTCAAATTATTCTTTAAAAATAAGATTATCCCAAAATTCCTATCTTTGCTTTACAATTCTTACAAAATTTACCTAATCTAACTGTTCCACAGTTAGATTAGGTGAATCCTAATGCACACATGCACATGCTCCCATGTAGAATCCTACCTTTTTTCCTGTCATCTGCACAAGACATGACTAGTCTTCCCACAGGAGACTGTGGCCACATAGGGGAACATGAGTAATGGTACCAGACCTGTCAGAGAATAACTGGGCAGGGACATCCTCAGGGACTTTCCCTCCAACCCCTTCACTGCTGCTCCCTGTCCCAGAACCACAGAATCATTTGGGTTGGAAAGACATTGAAGTTCAAGTCCACCATTAACATAACACTGCCAAGTACACCACTAAAGGAGGTCCCCCAGTGCCATATGTGTTTGTGTCTGAAATACTTCAGGGGAGGTGACTGAAGCACAGACACCAGCAATCTCAGGAGGAATGCTGTCAAAACCTGCAGACACAGGATTTGGCCAGCTCACAGCAAGATATCAAAGTCACATAGAAAGAAGATCTGTGTAGAAATTGTTCCCTAAAGATAAACTGCCTTTTTCAACTACAAACCATGTACAAAGTAGAAGATTTTTCAGAGTAATCTTCAGCAGAAAGAGCTTTGGAGGAGATTTTCCATCTTAAGACACTTCAAGTGATAGAACAGATCTTACTTCTCGGCACAGAGTATGTCCTGTACTTATCAAGCAAAAAGTCTTGTGTTTTTCACAGACACCAAGGAATCCGTCAGGCTAGGAATTACACAGTCCCTAATCATACAGTGGGAGGAACTCTCCAGATATGTTTTTCTAGTAGATATCACACATTTGGATGGAAACTACCTGGCCTTGTTCTCCTACCTTTTTCAGCTAATTCCAAGAACATTTCACAGCCTTAATGTAGAATTTCTCTTGGCTTCAGTGAAAGTTTCCTAAGTATGAGGAACTATTTATATAGGATTATCAGACCATTATCACACCATCCTCAGCATTATCAGATCATCCTCAGCGGTGACACCACTATAATAGGAAGAAAAACATGTAAAAACCAGAGGGCTAGAGAGCCAGAGATGACAAGTAAGAATTTCTCCACAGTTTATCTTCCTTTCTCTGACAATTCTAGAACCTCCAACGTGGTTCTGAGATTTTGAAACTGTGGGGCTTTGTTTTTTTCTGAATCCTGTCTTAATTTTTTTCTTTTATCTTTTTCTGAAAATTCTGATGTCTTTTGTCATTTTGGTTCCACAGATTTTATTTTTTTTTTATCTAAACCGTTGTTTTCTGAAATTTTGCAACAATAGATTTGATCAAGGTCCCAAAATTTGGAACCCAGAACTGGCTGAGCTTAAATCTGGAATGTATTTTTTCAGCTGAGAGGTTGAAAACAAAAGCCTAGACAGTAAAGAATTTACAATGGGAATACAGCTAGAAACACCACACGGTGTGCAAGAAGGAAGATCTGCCCATTTTTAATTTCCAACAAACCCAGTGACTCATACATCAATTAAAAAGGATATATTCCTTTACAAGATTTTTAAGTGTCTGTATCTGATTTGGACAGAGAGATAATCGTCCTATTTCATGGAGACACAGAGAGAGTACTTATCAGAACTTAAGCATAAAGAGCTCAGAAAGTTTTTTATATCAAGTTCCTTTCTGTTCCCTTTCCACTTAGGGTACGTGAGAATTTTGCAGGTTCTGAAAGTTAAAGTGGCTTTGTTAAGAAGTAGAGCTGTTAAGGTCCTCTGATTTTGAAGACGATAATTATTTTCTCCAACATTCCTTGGAAATTCGTCTTCCAGGTTGTTCAATTGTTTAATTGGTTATTTAATATAGGAAGGAAATGTTTAACACATAATATTATTCTTCTAAGAAGTTATATTTCTGTATGTCCTACTTCCTTGTAATTTTCTTTGCAATGATTTTTCTCTAGAAGTCAGTGAAACTAGAAATGCTTGTAGCTAAACACCTGTATGATGTTTGTCTCACAAGGACTATATTTATCACTTTTGTAGTATGAAAAGTATGAATGAAAAAGTATTAATGTATGAAAGTTCTGAAAGTACTCTTTTTGAAAGTATGAATGTTCTGCAGAGGTCTCCACAGCTTAAAGAGCTTTATAATCTATCTGAACAGAATTTTAATTTTTACCAAATATACAAATGTATGGCTCCTCTCTAGAGAGGTTTTTTCCCTTTTAAGGCTGTTCTGACTGAAATCCTCCAGAGTCACTTTCTCAGACAAGATCCACATGAGATCCTCACTCCTGGAGAAAGATTATAGTTTTTATATTAATTGTTCCCTTTGCATCTTGCAGCGATGCAAACTTTAAAGCCTGTATGGAGGAACAAAATGTGAATTTTCCAGGCAACTTCTCTTTGCATATCTTCCAGCAGTTTTGCAAGGTGATTCAGGAAAAGATTAATTTAACTGGGTGTCAAAGTAGGTTCCCTGCCAAAATAAATAGGTGATCCTGCAGGATCTTTGCTGCCAGAGAGTCAGCTCAAGCAGAGAAGTCTACTCTGAAGAAAGCTCCCTTTCTACAGATCTGTGAATGTCTTGCCCCGCAGATGGGAGTCACTCTAGAAATCCTAGAGTCCTAGAACATCCAGAGTTGCCAGGGACCCATAAGGACCATAGAATTATAGAACATCTGGAGCTGGAAGGGACCCACAAGGATCATCAGACTCCAGCTCCTGCTCCTGCACAGCACTATCTCAGAGAATCACACCATGTGCCCAAGAGCACTGTCCAAACATTTATTGAGCTCTGTCAGGCTTGGTGCTGTGACCACTTCCCTGGGGAGCCTGACCACTCTCTGGGTGAAGAACCTTTTTCTAAACTCTAACCTAAACTTCCCCTGACACAACTTCAGGCCATTCTCTTGGGTCTTGTCACTAGTCACTACACAGGAGAGGTCAGTGCCTGCCCCTCCTCTTCCTCATATGAGGAAGCTGTAACTCACCTCAGTCTCCTCTTCTCCAGGCTGAACAGGCCAGGTGACCTCAGTCACTCCTCATATGGCTTCCCCTCAAGGCCCCTCATCATCTTTGTTGCCCTCCTTTGGACACTCTCTAACAGCTTTATATCCTTCTTGTATTCTGGCACCCCAAACTGCCCCCAGCACTCGAGGTGAGGCTGCCCCAGTGCAGAGCAGAGCAGGACAATCCCCTCCCTTGCCCAGCTGGCCATGCTGGGCCTGATGCCCCCAGGACAGGGTTGGCCCTCCTGGCTGCCAGGGCACTGCTGGCTCGTGTTCAACTTGCCATTGACCAGGACCCCATGATGAAAGAGAATAGAGGGACACTACATGGAATGTAGTGTTGAGCATCAGTGACTGTCACTTGCTTGGCTTTAAGAAAGCATAAGTAACTAACTGAAGATTTCTCACACTCTATTTTGCTGGGGGGTACAAAGTATCTCCAAGAGCAAGACAAGCAGGAGATGAGATATTGCTAGATTTTTCATTTATCTTTCAGATCTTCTTATTCAGAAGCTAACAATCACAGGATCATCTTTGTAAAAGAGATTGACCCTGCAGTGTTCTTTAATTCATCTTTTGTTTCCAAAGCTATTCAGAAAACTGCAGAAAATATCTTTCCTTACAGACAACCTTTTTACATAGAGAAAGGTAACAGCAGCTTTCCATCAAATTTTCATGGTTTAAAGTATGCTAATAATCCCATTCTTCCTTTTCCAACACAGAAAAAAAACCCTCTATTTCCCCAAGGGAAATTTTTGCAACCTGCCAGGACAACATTATGAACATTCTTTTTCATCCAAGAATCCCACTGTGCTTTGTAGGCATTAATACACTTTATTTCAGAAGAACCCTATATCATATAGTGACTTTATATCTGTATATATGTGCTGTTCTCAGATGTGAAAGCTGAGACACTTGTACTACTTTATCATTTTCTGCTGTTTACGAAGAATTTGTAACTCAGATGACTGAGTTGCCTCCTCTTCCAAGCCTGTTATTTAACCACAATGTGGAAACAGTTCTCCAAAGGCTATGAGCAGTGTATCTTAAGTCAGAATTATTTAATATGCATCCACATCTAAGCAAGAGTTTTCTAGCAGCCTTTCAGGTGTGGCATGCCAGATGCATTTCCCTTTCCAGAGATTCATTTGCAGAAGCTCTGGAGAAGGGTAGGTAACATCTGACTGTCAGCAGGGCACATCATGGATGCCAGTCTCAACATGTGGATTATTCCAATTTGGAAGGTCAGAAGATGTTCCCCAAATTGAAGAAGACAGAATGGATTAATGGTGGGCTACAGTCCCTCAGCCCTTTTTGCAAGTATCTGAGAAACACAATGCTGCCCACTGAAAGAGAAGATAGTGCAACAAAGCTGTGCTGCTACCTGCTGTCCTAAAAGTTGTCAGCCCTGAGGAGACCATCATTCCCTTATTCAAACCTCTTAATCAGTAACACTTTCTAAAATTATAGTGATTTTTTCACTTTTGAAGAAATTTTCCCATGTCTCAGGTGAATTGTATCTGTTTTGCTTTTCTTCATCAATATGGTCTATGGTCAGCTAAGTGAATAACTGCAAATTCCCATGCTAAAGGAAAACCAATTGCTACATAAAAATCTTAAGTTTCTATGCAAAGGAGATGCACTTGATACTGCCTTTTTTTTTTTCTTTTTCAAGGGAGAAAGCACAGTGCAAGATCAACAGTCATCCTATACATTCAGGCAAAGTAGTAAGGAGCAATTGTATTGCCACGCATTTGGTGGTGGTAAATTTTGCTGCATAATTTTCTCCAAGATTAAGGCAAAGCTGTCTTTCATTCTAGTTTGGTTTGGTCTGCTTATGAAAGTGATTTCCATATTTCTTTGTTTTGCTTCTTAAAAAAAAACAAAACCAAAACCCAAACCCACAAAAACCAGAAAAACCAACCAAAAAAAACCTTAAAAAAGTAAAAAGACTGCCATAAGCACCTCAATATCCACTGTGATCTAGCTGCTGTGCTGATATATACTGAAAGAGATTTCCTGGGAAGGGGTTCCCTTAAACACTTCTCAAAAGCATCACAGGCCTGGCAGCCAGAGGCATAGAAAGTTGAGAAAGTCTTCACACTGGGAGCTGTAGGCAAAATACACTTTGGTGGTTTTGACAAATGGGTGGTTTGTCAAAACATGTGAGCAGATATTGTGGGTAATAGGCAAATGCCAGTCCAGCCCAGCACAGCAGTGGTTCTTGGCTTTACCTGCATATTAACAAAACTCCTCAGACTGTTCTGGTCTGAGATCCCTGCACGGCTGCAGTACCCAGGGCAGTGAGACCCTGTACCACACTGGCCTTGTCACTGCCACACACTGCCTGTCTATGCTGCCCCTACCCAAGGCAATTTTATCTGCGTGGGCCCTTGGTCCGTGAATGGACAAGTGGACAAACTGGAGACAGGATTATTCCTCTCCAAGCAGAGCTCTGAAGGATACCCAGGATCTGCAGGCAGAGGAAGAGTGTGATGAGGGAGACCTAAGGGTCTGCTCCAGGATGAAAAGGGACACCACTTTCTTAGGGCTCACTGCACCACCATGTTTCTACCATGTCCTGGAGTCCTTCAGGGACAATGTCCAGCCCCAAGGGTTGTGTTTATATAAAACAAGAAACAAGGCTGGGAGAGAGATTTGAGCAGTGGTGAGTTATTTTCTATAATTCTTTAATTTTTAACATATTCCCTTGTATGATTTTAACCCGTACCAACAGTTATTGTCTGTGATATTGCCTGAGCATGGGTCAGAATATAGCTCAGGCTTTCAGAAAAACAAATAATTTTACCAGAAGGATGAGAATGAGAAGAGCCTTACTGGTAGAGTTACAGAGTTTTCCATGGCATATCCTAAAAGCACAGTTGCCTGCTATGAAAGCTGTGCATTTAACATCAATAAATCTGCACACCTTGCATTCAAGAGTTCTGAAAGAGTTGACCCAGCCCTCTCTAGACCACTAAAATTATCTTAAAATAACATTTGAAACAGTGATACAGATGCCTGGACAAAGCCAGTGTTGTGAATATTTCAAAAAGCAGAAATAAGCGTATCCAGGTGATTACAAGTTTGTCAACCCAGCATTGATCTTCAACAAAAAAACAGAAAATGTGCTGTGAGGATTGCTTCATAAAGAATTAATGCAAGGAAATGCAACCAACTCCACTCAAGATGGGAAGCAGATGCGATCAAACTCACTTGATTACTTTTTTCAGATTAGACAGGAAGTGTGGTTTGTAGAGGCAAAAAGGCTGAGAGAATAGACTTATGCCCAGGATTGGTACTGCATAAAATTTTATTTGCCAATAAATTCAGGATTATATAAAACTGAGTTGGCATGCCATATAGATTGGAAACAAGCTATTGATCAGTGTTGAATTGTAATCTTACATGAAGAATTATCATTAAGCAATTATGTTACTTCTAGGAGATTTACACTGCTTAAAAAATTTATCAACACCGTCTGTGAAACAACTTTAAAATCATTAGTAATGAAGTTTGCAAATGTCATCAAAATAAGGATAGCAAAGAAGAGCAAAAAGAAGAAAAGATGCCAGTAATTGTTTAGCTAGTTAAGTGAAACCCACTTACATAAAAATAACTCAGAAAGAACTTGGGAGTCACCAAAGACAACCAGGTGAACATGCTCTCTGAAACTAACATGCTGACCAAAAATGTTAGTACTGGCCCTTGGATAATTGGGAAGTATCCATTAGAATTACTCAGCACTGGAGCCACAGGTGTGGAAAGCTGTCAGTAATTTGTGATATGGGAAAGATTTGAGGAAATGTCATTAGAGTAATAGAAAAAATTGAAAAATTCGCCTGCTTTTTCACACCATATAAATTGGTCCAATAGTGGATGCTGCTTCCCTGTATGAACATTTCTTCTGTTTTATAGTGAGACCACCGTACCATCAGCACTATCTTAATGCAATAGTAGAATCATAGAAGGGTTTCATTGGAAAGGATTTTAAAGGTCATCTAGTTCCAACTCCTCTACCATTGGCAAGGACATATTTCCACTAGACAAGATTCCTCAAAGTCCCATCAACCTGACCTTTAACACTTCCAAGAAATGGGGCATTCATGGCTTCTCTGAGCAACCTGTTCCTGTGTCTCACCGTTAAGGATTTCTTCCTAATATCTAATTTAAACCTGCCCTGTTTCAGTTTGAGGACATTGCCCCTTGTCCTGTCACTCCTTGCTCTTGTAAAAAGTCTCTCCATCTTTCTTGCAGGCTCCCTCCAGGTACTGGAAGGCTGCAATTAGATCATTCAGAAACCTTCTCCAGGCTGAACAGACTCAGCTCTCTCACCCTGTCTTTTAAGAGAGGTATTTCAGCCACTGGATCATCTTCATAGCTCTCCTCTGGACTCCATCCTACAGGTCCATGTCCTTCTCACTTGGGGATGCCAGAGCTGGATGCTGCACTCCAGGTGGGGTGTCAAGACAGCAGAGCAGACTTAGGGTGAAAAAGAGTTCAGTATGGTCAATTTTATCAAAGAAATGCAGTTAACATAAAAGAAACAATCAATGTGAAGTGTTTAGTCCAGAAACATCATTGTGAGGAGAAAAACCTCAACAATGTTGAGAAAGGAAAGGCCAAGGAACCAAATAACTGGAAGGCAGAAATAGACAAAATGAGGGCAGTCCTTGTTGCCTGCATTGTGGTTATTGGAAGAGATGACTGCAGTGGTCCACCAGGTCTTGAACCCTACCAATCTGTACAGAAATAAATTTTCAGTGTAACATGGATGCCAGGAAGCCAAATTCTCACATAATTGCTGCTAGTCTTAACAAAATGTGACATATGGTTTCTCCATAAACAAGAATCTGCTCTCAGATTATGCTTCAGATTCTGTTGCATTGTCATAGTATGTCATAATATAATATCACTGTCTACTAGGGCTCATCTCTCCAAATATACTGTTAATCCTCTATTTATACTATTAAAGCAAAATGATGAACAGAGATACTTAGTTTATTTGAGCCAATCTTTATTCACACTCTCTAGACATAGCCTGATATATTGGTGACCCAACAACGATCTTTTAATAGCTTTTAAATATGTTTGAATATGAGTTGATAGGTTATTTTTGTAATACAAAGTGTTCAGTTGTTGGGGGAAAAAATTACTATAAACTCTACATACTTGAATAAGAACCTGCCTACATAATTCAACACTTGTTGGAAACGTAACTAAAAGCAATATATTTGCTGTCTTCACTGATTGTCTTTCAGTGCAATTTCTAGAATACCTGTAGGGTGCTTGTACCTAAACAGCTGTGTTGAGCAAACTGATACTCTGTCTAGTAGTCAGTTCAGGTTATTATCATATAATCATTACTTGTTTGTACTATGTCACCTGGAGGTTTCACTTGAAATGAGAATCATTGTTGGAGGAACTGCCTTTGCCCAGACAGCTTATGGCTTAACAGTTGAGACAGATGAATGCACTTTGTCTGTAGTAATGAGGACTTTGCAGAGCAATTTACTTTCTGTTATGCTTGATTAAACCTATTATGCCTTTACTGACACTTGTGCAACCCCATCACCCTTTGTAGGTTTACACAGGTATAACAGGTTGGACCTCTAACAGGAATTAATTCTGTGATTTCTGCATAAGAACAAGTAGGACTCAACTCACTCTGTCTTAGCTGTATTAGCTCAGCAGGATGGGCAACAGCGAAAATTACCTGCAGTGAAACATATTTTTGGTTCTAAATTACAGGGATGGGACAAGATATGAAGAGAGATCTCTGCTGAACTGAAAGATATTTTGTTATACTTAAAAATTAAAAGATTTTAAATAGCACNAGAGAGATCTCTGCTGAACTGAAAGATATTAAATTAAAAGATTTTAAATAGCAGGAGAATTCTTCTAAAACACTGAAGCAGCTACATGGAGTAACACAAAGTGTAAACAAAATTGCTGCTATTAGGTTAAGGACTGAATTAGTTGGCAAATATAAGTAGAGCTGATATTACAGGCATGGTTTAAATCAAGGGATCTATTAAATCTATAAACAGATATTTCAAGATCAATTTTGTTACTGAATCTGAGAAAGCTATTTTCTTTCTTGCCAAGACACTTTCCATAGTTAGGGAACGTATATTTAATTCACTGCCTATTTCTGCTCACACAAACATCAAAAACAAAACCTTGAACTACCTTCTATGGGACAAGTAACAAGTGGGCAATGTTTAATTATGTAGGATTACATATGTCAGAACAAATGTGGATTTTTAAAAATCTGTATCTTGCACTCCCAAATCCTTGTGTGCAAGAACTTCATAAACAAGTATCAGTGCACCATCACCCTACAACAAATGTTTAACCAGTATAAAAAATTACTTGACCTACATTAGCTTTACTAAGAAAATCACTTTTGAGCAGTTATTGTACATAATCATGTGTCCTACTTTGGAATAGGCTTGTACACAATACACTAGCACTGAGAAGCATAGCAATGTGTATCCATTTAAAGTTTATTCAATGTGAACAACATAAAAATTCCCAAGTTCCGACTGAATTTGACTGCAAAGGTCACTGTTATTTATCCACATCTCCTCTTTCTGCAAAATTAGTGGCATATGTGGTGAAAAGAGCTTTTCAATAGGGAATTAACTGACATGAATAGGTACCTAGCTGTTGATCACAACATGGCTAAAATTTGTTCCATTATATTTTATCATCTGTTTGATACGGTTGGTATCCTATGGAAGCTATGTCTGCCTTAGCAAGCAGAATGGACCAAGAGGAGTAGCCTCTAGGCAGAAATGTATGGGCTTTGGTACCTAAAATCCACATTTTTAGAGTTTTTATTTACTATTAGACTAACTCTACTCTGATCCCATAACCTGCATGCCTGTTTGTGTCTGGAGTGCAGTGGGTGTGCCTCTGGAGCAAATTTTCCGGTATAATTTCATGCAAAATTAATTGAACTTGACATTCAGAAACATCTGCATGCTGTGAGCCAGGGCAGGGCCTACTGGGAGATGTATTTCAAAAGTACTTTCCTGGTCTGAACTAAAACACTGGTACACCAGATACACCAGAAGACTGTACTGCCATTCAGCCAGACCTGGACAGGCTGGGGAATTGGGCAGAGAAGAGCCTAATGAAGCTGAACAAAGGAAAGTGCAGGGTCCTGTACCTGAGGAATGGAGGAGGAACCCCATGGACCTGTACAGGCTGGGGGCTGATCTCCTGGGAAACAGCTCTGTGGAGAAGGACCATGGGGAGAAGGACCACAGGCTGCTCATGAGCCAGCAGTGTGTCCTCGTGGCCAAGAAGGCCAAATGTATCCTGGAGTGCATTGGGAAGAGCACTGCCAGCAGGTCACAGGATGTGATCCTGTCCTTCTACTCAGCCCTGGTGAGGAACATCTGGAATGCTGTGTCCAGTTCTGGGCTCCTCAGGACAAGAGAGACGTGGAGACCCTGCAGCAGAACAAGCAGAAGGCTAGGAAGAGCTTCTCTCTCACGAGGAAAGGCTGAGGGAGCTGGGCCTGCTCAGCCTCACCAAGAGATGACTGAAAGGGGATGCATACGAGTGTCTTAAGAGCAGGTGTCAAGAGGACAAGCCAGACTTTTTTCAGTGGTGTCCAGTGACAGGTCAAGGAGCAATGGGCGCAGACTGAAACACAGGAAGTTCAATAGCAACATGAGGGCAAACTTCTTTACACTGAGGGTGACCAAGCACTGGAACAGATTGACCAGAGAGGTTGTGGTGTTTCCTTCACAGTAGATGTTGAAATCTTGTCGGACACGAATCCTGTGCAACCTGCTCTAGGTGAACCTGCTTTAGCAGGAGAGGTGGAGTAGATGATTTTCTGAGACTCAGCCATGCTGTGATTCTGTAAGACACTAATGCACTCAGAACGTATCGATGAAAGTTCCTGGTCTCAATCAAAATGAGGAAGTGAAGGAGCACATAGAAAGTGAAAAATAGGAAAACACTCAGACATCAAAGAATAGTAAAATGTGTTTTTCAAGTTCATCTCAAGTTTAGAAATTGAGGAATTTTTTCTTGTTTATCAAAACTCGTATGTCAGTTATTGTAGGAGAAACATAGAGGAAAGAAAAGAATATTTGCTTCACTCATATGTCAGCTCAAATTGACCAAAATGTTCATAAAGGGACAAGTGAAATTTCTAACATGCTTTAGGAAAGGAAGCTGAAAAAAATTAAGGACTCTAAGCATTGAATTTTAAAACAGTACATAGCAACATTGTTAAAAATGTATTCTAGAAGAATGAAATTTTCTTTTGAAGTGTATCTATGCCACTTTTTAAGTATCTGCTAAAAATGTTTTCGGTCAAGTACAAGAAATTCTGTCTAAGATCTGTAAGAATTTTTAAGCATTTATTATTGCAAATGCCAGCCTTTTGGTTCAGCTAAAAATACCCAACCACAAATTGTCAGATCTTTTTCCTGTCATTTTTTATTGTGCTAATTCATACTACTTGGTCAAACCAAAAGTTGGAAACACATAAAGAACTCGAAAAGAAAAACACAGTTTGGTTATGACAGAGCAGTGGTTGCAGCAGTGTTTTGATTTCGTGCAACAGCTTTGCCATGGGGAAGGAATCCAAGTAAGGGGGGTGGAATCCAAGTAAGAAATAAGGTTAATCAAAATCACAATCAACTGATTTTTTAATTTTATTTTAAAAATATTTCTGGCTTAACCCCTGTTATTACTGTGCAGCTTGCTGCAAATTATATAAACTACAAAATATTCCCAAGGATAACTGAATGAAACAGTGCAATTTTTTGAAAATAGTTGCGTCCTTATCTGTTGTGTTTTTTTTTTTTTTTTTTTTTTCCAATATTTTTTGATTAGGAGAACTTACTATGAGACAAATCACATTGTCTGTTATCTGGTTCCTCTTCTCCTATGTGAGTGATTAATTCTGACTGGGGAAGCTTAAAGCAACAAGTAAAATATGATAAACAATATCTGTCACCACATAGGGAGCTTGGCTAAAAGGTTCCTGTCACTATTAATAATATTTTTTGGTTTTCAGCGTCCCTGTTTATTGCATTAGTAGCAGATGTAAAATACTACAAAAGGAAGAAACTTTCAGTAGATGCTACCTGTGAAAATCTGGCCTCTAAATGTGGATATTTAAACTTTCTCTAGACAGTCACATAAATAGTCTGAAGGAAAAACTTCAGGGGTAGTGCATATACAAAAAAAAAATATTATGTAACTAGCTCAAACTCTTTATGTTGTGTTATGTTGTATGACCAGATGCCTTACCCTATACCACCAATACAAGGAAATATCACTTGGCACCTCCTAAGTTTATGTAATTTGTCCAGAAGTAGCTATTTTATGCCTATTTCATCTTACAGAGATTTTAAGCCACAGACAGTTTAAAAGTTTTCAGTAACAGACTTAAAAATTGTAAACAAGTACAGAAGATATTATTATGCACTAGCTAACCTGGTTTGGGGGTGGGGGGGGAGAAATAATATGCTTAATTTTGGGGAACTAAACAGGTCCATTGTGGTATATTACTTCTTTCAGTGAAGCACATTCCAATGTGCTCTGGTGTAGTGGGACCACTCTGACTCCTACAGACATGTAAAATAACTAGAATCCACATTCTGCACTGACATAAAATCTCTAGAAAATCTCTACACAGTCTTTAGCCATTTTTTACTCACCTGTATATACAATATTGCAAATAATGAGAAATGTTCCATTTGTTGACATATATGAAAAACTTCACACAACTAACAATTTTCTCCAATTATCGAAGAAAATAATAACTGTAAGAGAAAAATAAGTTAAGTTTTAATTAATTGAAATTTATAGAAAAACCTTTTTAGATAGTGTTAGATAACCAAATAAATTATTTAAATTTATTTTCGTGTTTTTAATCTGTGGTAGGGTTTTTCATTCATATAAATTTCAGTGTGAAAAAAATCTTGATTTATAAAAGGTTAAAAATAATTAAGACAAACAAGTGACTGGATTTCATTGATGAGTTTAGTGCTACCATATCCTTTTTATTTTTTTCAAATAAACTATGCCTTTAATAAAATATGCTTCTATATTAATAGGCCTGCAAATTTCCAAAATGTATCACTATGTAGCAACATAGCTTAAGAGTTATTGTATAATTCTTTCCTACCTTTTATGGACAGACATTATTTTTCTATGAATATGACTATCTCAAATCCATATGGCTGAACAGGGGAAAAAATCCAAAAAATAAATCCTTGAGATGTTCCTATAATGTCTAAAACTGTAGATATACTTAATTTGTCTTGAAAGAGATCATAATAAATGAAACATAATTTTAACATACTGCTACTTCTTTCCTGTAGAAACTTTCTTCAGCAATTAATATTAATTTATCATCAAGTATTTGGAAAAATGACGTATCCATTTTAATTAGCAGGGCTGGTTTTGGCTATTTTAATCCGGAACATTTATGCTGGACCACTTTCACACTGTGCTTTCAGCAGTCTCTTTCCCTCTGTCTCACTAACATATTCATATGTATATAAACATAAAAAGATACACCAGAATTAATTCCTTTCTACAATTTAACTGAATTAAAACCATTGATGTGTCTTTTGAAAGCACATGTAAGCAGCAACCCAAGAATGTGTGGGGATGATACCACTAAATTTTCCCCTAATATATCTATACAGTTGTGTGTGTGTTTGGATTTGTATGTATATCAATACAGAGAAAAAGATTGATACAAGCATTTGACTTTACACAAAACTGCATAAAGAACTTAGAGTCACAGGAAGTGCACGACGGAAACCCTCAGTTATTTCAGTATTACAGACATTAATAAAATTTGCCTTGTTAAGTTTCCACAGAACCATAGATTTAGATGAGACCTTAAAAATAACCTAGTTCCAACCACCCTGCCATGGGTAGGGACACCTTCTATCAGACCAAGCAGCTCTAAGCCCCATCCAACCTGGCCTCCAGGAACAAATTTTTTCACCATATTAGCAGAGTTTGTGTTCTAGCTAACAGCCAGACTTCTCTGTGGATGTTAAATTAACACTAAATGGCTGAAGTTAACTGGCAAAACTCACGTCATGAACCTAAAGCCTGGATCTGGAAGTGCAAATCTCCAGTAAAGTATTAGTGAGTGTGGAGAAAAAAAAACATGTATGTCCTTGCCTTGGAGCCAGGATGGCTTCTTATCCAGTGTTTTGTGTTTTTTATCAGTCTCATTTCTCCTGTATCCTCTTTGTGATACACAGTTTGTGTATGCATTGAAAAAAGAGGTTATACAGGCTCCCCTTAGCTAAAACTTCACACTTCTTCATGCCCAGTTACACAGAGAGATGTGGAGATCCACAACATAATTTGAAAATATAACATTGTGTATTTTTTAAGAAATATATGTATCAATCTGATGCAAAACTTAATTCTTCATTGGGGCATGGCTGGCCTTAGAAGATGGAAAGTAAATATTTTTAAACAGACGTGTCTTCACACAGTCAACACCTTTACAGCAGTAAAAGAACTCAGACTGAAGATCCCCTTCACAAGGCCCAAGAGCACTGTTTTCTTCATGATACCTACAGGAGAGTATAGGTCGCTACACCTATAGTCATGGGAAAGGTTAATATCAATGTGAGCAGCTGGATACGGTTGGTAGAAATGCCATCAGAGCACAATTTAGATGTAAAATCAGGTGCAGTTGGTAAGAGGCTCTTACTCTAATGGGGAATCCTGGGGAACAACTTGGAGGAATGTGTATTTTTGAAGCACTGAATGAAATTTCAGTAATGGTGATCGTAGTGGTAGACATAATACGCTGACAAAAAATAACATCAAAGTAAAAGTGTTTCTCCAGAAAGGTATATTCATAAGATGTAAAGAAACAAGAGAAAATGAATTGAAGCAATACTTGGTTTTGGATAGAAAACACCTGTGTTAATAGGCTAAAATATATCGTGGGAATTCTGGAAAGTTAATAGGAGTCTATTATTGATCCCAGAATCTAATCTGGACATGAGAAAAGATTATTGCACTTTGGTTGAAAAGATACATTTTACAGATATGCATAACAGAGAATTATGCCATTGTGAGGAAAAAAGTCTTACTGGCTCAAATAGCATTGATGCACCCATCTGAATAAGAATTATTCTTAATTAGCAAAGCCTTCAGTGTGCACCATTTAATTTGTTTTAAAAAGAACAATAATAATAAAAAAAAAAAGTTGAAGAAAATAATGCAGTTGAAACTGATTAAAGTTCTTCATTTCAAAAAGACAGAACTTCATCTAAAGCAGCAACAGCCGGGAGTACTTCTGAGCTCCCGAATGTGGAAATAGGCCTTGGCCATCTCCCAAGGGAACGAGGGCAAAACCTTGGCACACGTCTGCTCCCTTCCCTTGCTGAACTTTGATTCCGATGAGAAGGAAATCTGGGCCCATGAGTCAGGAGGGAGAGGCACCTCGCTCTGACACTGTGCCCTATCTGGGGATCAGGCAACTGGGACTGCCGGGTGCGCAAGCTGCTGAGTTTGGATGCGGCCCAAGGTAACTATTTAGGGAGACCGACTGAACTAAGGAACTTGGGGATTAGATTTTGGAGGCAGCCTGGAATGTCTCCATGTCAAACGTGCTAAAGCTATCTGGAATCTGTATGCCAGGCAGGGAGAAAAAATGTTGTATGAGAACTTTCCAGACCTGACTGGAAGAATAACCATCTTGAAAATGACATTAAGCATAAGTAGGGAGTCTACAAGGAATGGAAAAAAGGACTGGTCACCAAAGAAAACTATGACTTCGAAGTCAAGAAATGCAGGTTTAAAGTGAGGCTTGGCAAAAGTGGTTCTCAAATTGAATATGACCTCATAAAGGAAATCAGGCTAAATAGCTAAAGTTTTCTTTAGGTATGTGCTTAGATGGAGAAAAAGGCAGGAAGTTGAAAGACTGCAATGAGGATGAGGTACATATGAAAGCTCCATATTTGATTTGAGTCAGTTTATACTTGGCTAAAAAATCTAAATATTATTTCAGTTTCCAATAAAATTCATGGTTTTGAACATGGGATTACACACTGGGAAGCAAATAGGAGAGGATTCACCTGCAAGCAGAGTGACTATTATACCCAAATATGTTATTAAACTAAAATTGAGGTTCCTCAGATAACCTGCAGTCTCACAAATTTGGAAGAATATGTGAGTGAAACCCAAATTCCCACAGCAATTGGCTGGAATAAACCTATCAACCAGGTGGCAGTCCTCATAACAGGAAAACACAAATGCAGTGTTTGCATTAAGACTAGTCATACCAGCAACTACAGTATCCTGTATCCTGATCTCATCAGTGCAAATTTTGGTGAAATTAGGACTGAGGGTTTCAAAGACCTTGTAGTATTGTTTTTTCATGGGCAAATTATGCTCTACTACATACTGATGCCTGTTCTGTAATTTTTTTGCCAGGTAATGTGAACACAACCACTGCAAAAGCAGAGTGCTTAAGAAACTGGGATTGGCAGAAGGGCAGTAAGGCACAGAAGGGACTACTGATAAAGTTACCAGCACCAGGCCACAGACAAAGTGTGGGGCAAGAGAAAAACTCCTGAAGTATAAGTTTATATTTATCCTTTTTAATATTTCCCGAACCACTGAGAGACAAACAATGAGGGTACCGGTGAAGAAAGTGAATTAAAGACACACTTTGGATATTCACAAAGACTGACTTTACTGCAGTGGAAATAATTTCTCTGGGATATTCCTAAGGCAAATGACAGATTAACTCCACTGAGCACAATTCATACGAGGTGATGAAACTCTTGCTCCAACTTGACTCCTAGATAAGCTGTTCTCCTTCCCTTTGGCTCATAGGCAGTCTGGAAAGCCTAATTTTGCTATACTGTAGCTAGACGAAAGCTGGTCTCTGAGCACACACACCTCCTCTGTTGCTACACTTTCTTTCTGTGACCTCCACTTGCATTGTCAATACATTATTAGATTATTATACAGGGAAAGCAAAATGACCTTGAAGACTATAGTAATAGAAATAGGATGAAATTCTGCAGCACAAAATTCAATAGCTGCATTGCTGTTATAAACTGGGAGATCACTTTTAAATTGACAGTGGGAGGGGGATCTGGGAAACAAGCAGGGAGGCAGCTTAGCAGATATAATCTTGAGATATATAGGTAGAATTATTTACACAGCAGCAGACATTTATGAGGTGTTCTCCAAAACACTGCATACAATTCTGGACATACACATTATAAAAGAAAAATTTAAATAGAAATAAGCTAAAACCAGATAATGGGAAAATTAGGAAGACAGAGAAATAGCATTTTCAAAAGAGGCTAAAATTTTGGTTTATTTGCCCTAGCAAAACAAAGTTTGAGGCAAGAATTGAATGCCATATACAAACATATTAGGGAAGTAAACAGCAGGAAAAGACACTATTCAAACTTAAAGGCATTACTGGCACAGGAACTAATGTCTATAGACTAGTTTTAGGATGAAAATTAAACTGTGTTTGACCATTAGAGCATTGACATTAACAAGCCAGATTCTGAGAGGGGTGTAAGAAAGAAAATGTATAGCCATTTCTTAGAAGGCAGTGAGACACTTCACTAAATGTTGTATGTGGTAGCTCCCATGACACAGGGGAGACCCCAGGGTCCAGGTGTGTCTCACCCAGCCCAAACCTGCTGAACATCCCTAAACATGCTCTCTTTTTTAAAGTGATGAGGGACGTGGTCCTGCTGAGACAGGAAACTTGGTGTGACTACAAATGAAACGTGAGCTTGAGATGCTCATTCTCTAACAGAAAAGTGATTTGAGAGAACTAGCACAAGAAATCCTAGGTGCCCCTGAGAAACTTGTGGGTTTGCTGTGCCTTTCAGCAATGGAGAACACAGCTAGTGCTTCAAGCATCCTTGACAAATCCACC
This sequence comes from Promerops cafer, assembly GCA_013398275.1. NCBI lineage: Eukaryota > Metazoa > Chordata > Aves > Passeriformes > Nectariniidae > Promerops > Promerops cafer. The sequence goes on along the minus strand of VZSE01014380.1, from coordinate 1,193,539 downwards.
CAAGCTTCCAACCCATGCTATGGCTTTCAGCATATCTGTACTGCTCACCAAGTGGCACTGCTCACTATGACTTATTTTATCAGTCAGTTCTGTAGTCCATGAAAGGATCAGTCTGCATAAATGCTATGATTGTTGCACCAAGAATTTCCCAGAACTGACTGCTCCCTTAACAGACGTGACATGTACTGACAGTGCAGAGAACTAAGAAAGCTATGGACCCTGAATAACTTGAACTGGAGAATTTTTCATAGTTCAGCCATGGAAGAAAACAGAAAAAGAATCATTCAAAATAATTAAACCTTTTAATTTTGGCTTACTTTTAATTAATTAGAATTAAGACATAAAATCCCCATGGCCTTTGAAATTTTTTTTTAATAATATAACAGAAATTATCTTTGTTTCAGGTGAATAATACTACAATTGTTTCTTTTTCTTATGATTGTAGACTGCTAGGCAAGTTGGTTTCTTGCCAATAGTAAGTTTTTTTTTATTATTGCTTCAGCCTCAGAGTGGTAGAACAAATCAAGCTTCAAATTTTAATGTAATTCAGTTTATTGTTTCAATTTAAATTTCATGTATTGCATGTTTAGCTCTTTTTTCTTTGGCTACATTTTGGCAGCTCTTAGAAATAATTCCAGTCTTTTTTCTTTTCTTTTTTTTTTTTTTTTTCATCTTAAACTGCATTGGCACAAATACCACATGCAACATATGCCTCTGCAACACATGCCTCTGCAACACATATGAGAGCCATGTAGAACAAGATTTGAAAATGTGAAATATTTGCAAAGGGGGAAAAACCCTATATAAAGGTATTAATTATATCTCCACCAAGACTGTTTTCTTATGTAACTATTATCCCATAGCCTAGCTTGATTTCTTATAGCTCATTGACCCATTTGGTAAATTCACAGACAAACTTTGGCAGAGGTGTAACTTGATAATTAAAAAGTATGTTATCTCTTGCCAGCTTGTTATAGCCAAGTGTAAGCTGAACGCTAGCTTTCCCTAATCCCATCAACCCAGTCTGTAGGAAGGGTCAGGGGTCAGTAACTGCTTCTAAAAACACTGTTCAATTGAATCCAAACAAGCTCTTACCTACTAAGCAGCTGCTCACAAACAATTCGGAATCTGTCCTCATTACCAATTGTTAGGGGCTCCTGTTGCAAGAAAAGCCCTGTTTTGAATAGGCCTCTAATGCACCAGCAAGTCTTCATCTGATAGGCTAAGACCTAAAGTCAGCAAATTTTTTACTTCTTTTTCTTCCTTCTAGCACAAAGAGAAAAACCTAGAAACCAGCTATTACCAGCTGGCATATCTACTGTCTCTGGCAGGAAGCAAGATGTTAATTTTCAAAACAGTTTTCGTACGTCAAGGAGGACTTCTAGGAACTGGGGGGAAAAAGAAGAGTAAATATAATAATATATTGTGAAAAGCATAAACTATTTTTCAATGACTGATAGAACAAAAAATATCATGCTAGGAAAAAAAAGAGTTTTAGAATACCTCTTCAGGAAACTTCATTATAAATAGTGACTAAATATTTTAGTCACTATTGAAAATAAGATCAACATCATTATGATCAGTGGTGAGACCTAGTTTTGCTGATTATTTAAAGGATGCTGGCCCTGATGCCAGGATTTGCAGACTTTTTTATTTTGTTCTACTGTGTCACATATCTAGTAAGCTAGAAATTATTTTGGAAGGAATATGTGAAGATATTCGATATCTGAAAACTTCTAGAAGGGGAAAACTTTACGTACAGTAGTGCTTGGTGCCACCTACAAGATCAGAGTAGTTTCTTGATTTAAACTTTCACAGATTTATTCCTGTAAGTTTGTTAAAGTTTGTACCTTTCATTATTAAAAATGAGAAAATCTTGCATCAGTGACCAGCTATTGCAACAGGTGGTATGTAGGGTACCTTCACTGGTGTAAACTGGGAGCCTTGCAGCAGTCTCACTTGTTTCATGGTGGGAAGAATAAAACTCTCCCCTCTCTTATTTTTTATGTTTTAAACACGGTTGGTTTTTTTATAATCTTTTTTAGATAGCCTTGAAAAAGACCATCATAAGCTGACAGATGAGGGACTGCACAGAGGTATCTAGTCCTGACACCAGCTTGGTGAAAACACCTGCATTGTGGTAGTTCAGGGAATGAGGATGTGACTCCAGACTCCTGAGATTGTCAGTCTCTTTTTTTTTTTATTCCTGAGGCCAGTAGCTTTTACAAGCCTGATTTGTAGAGCATCTTGTCTCTCTCTCCCTAAAGTCGACCTGCTGTCCTGGTCAGGAAAGTGAAGTGCACAACAAGAGAAAAATTTAAGATGATTTCCTAACTCAGGAGCAGAGTTTTACTACATCAGCACATGCAAAGAGCTTAGATGCCTTACACGCCTTTACATCCCTGTGAAGTTGCATGATAGTTCTCCTAATTTCACATTGCAGTTCTGGAAGCTGAGAAAATATGTTTCTTTTTCTGTGCTGCCTTTTTATTTTTGCTTTCTGTTATGAAGATCACAGTTTACTGTAGGAGCAATTGATTTTCATTATTCTCATAGTTTCAGATGGAGAAACAAATATTTTAGGTAATTTTACCAAGACAGTGGTAAGAAAAGATAGTTATTGTGTGGAGCAGGAGAACAACTCTTGTGAATATTTTTGCAGCAGTTGCTGCACATATTTAAATTGCCCATCAGACACAGTACAAATATTAGCTTTCAAATGCATGCAACTTATTAAATGATAAGTGAAATTGCTGTAGAAATAGTCATTATTAGAAATATTCCACTGAACAATCTTTTTAGTTTTACTTGAAGCCTTAAGGGTGTACAAATTCCATTTAAGTGATATAAAAGTCTCTGACTTCCAGAGGCAATAGTCACATGCAGTACATGAGTGGACTTAGTATATTAGGCAAATATTGCTAATAGTTTAAATAGGAATAAAAAAAGAAAAAGGAAGATGAAGATGAGACGTACTGGTTTCCAGCAGTTATGGTATGCATGTATGCACTACTGGGCTGGTTGTCTCTGCTCGTTCAAATTCCTCCACCCTCCACAAAACCCCTTTCTCTGAGTTCATTCTATGGGACTCATTAATGAATATTTTTCTAAGGGCTTTGGATGTTGTCTTTTCTCTTTTTTATACACTCCCTCAAAAGCAGAGGTGAGAGTGATGCCAAGGTCTGAGTTTCCCTCTGTGCTGTTTCATCACTGTCCAGCCTCCCTTGCTGACTCTTTGACTCACTGGTAATACACCCGTTATGGCCTTTGGCTGGCAGGCAGGCATTCAGCTGTTCCTTCAGAAATTTAATTTGCCTGGTGGACTCAGCTTCCAGAACAAGAATTCCAGAATACAATCCAAATGATCACACTGCTAACTTTGAAAACATCAGTGCTAGCAGTCAGTTGTTGAGAAGCAAGTCCCTAGTCTCAGCATATTTCTCAAGGGTGGGTATTTATATACCCAAAATGCCATCCAGAATTGGCAAGCTTTTGAGGCTGAGGATGAAGGGGCTGGCACTGTCCTCTCCCCTGGTCAGGAAAGACATTGTGGTGCTGCTGTTTGCTTCTGCTCCCCACTTGACTACCTGGTCTTATGCAGAGGGATGGGAAATGGGTTCAGCTATAGGGGCTTCAGCCCCACAGTGTGTCAGAAATTCCTGTAGTGATGTTGAACTGGCTCCTGTTTGCATTCTCCCCAAAAGACATAAATTTTCACTTGTTCTTACCTACTTGAAAAAAATTGCAGAAAATGTAATTTTTGTCATTGGACATGAAAGTGATTGAGATTCAAGAATTTGTGAAAATTAAATTCACAGCATGAATTCAGGAATTCCTTTATTTTCTAAAAAAATTATTCTGGGCATTATTTTCATTTTTTTTTTTCTTTTTCCTTGTGGTTTTTTTTGTGTTTTTTTTGTTGTTGTTGTTGTTTGTTTGTTTGTTTGCTTTTGTTTTTGGTTTGGTTTGGTTTGGTTTGGTTTATTTTGCCATGGGTTACTAAATGTGACTACATTCCCTATTCTTAACTGTCTCCCTGGAAATATTTAATCAATCTATGGCTTCAGTCACCCTAGTATAAATCCAGAGTAGCTCTAATGAGCTCAGAGGAGGAAGGCCAGATTTTTATTTGTACAGCTATGAAGAAAATTTTATTTAGGGTTCTTGTATACTGTTCTACTACTTATAGGAAAGTTCTGATCAAAATACAAGTTGAAGTTTTCAAAGAGATTTTTTTTCATAAATCAATATCCCAGCAAGCCTAGTCAGCTAAAGAAACAAACAAAAACAAACAAAAACAAGCCAAAAAACAACCAACCAAAAAAAACCACCAAAAAACCCTGCCTCACTTTATTTTCCTGACTCTCTTAATCTCTTTTGTCTGAATTTTTCTTTTTGTTTGATTTTGAGTCCTAAATAACAGCAACTTGCTAACAGCGTGGGCTTGATTTAAAACTAACAATGACAGTCTAAGCCCCCCTGAAAAAGGGTTAAACACAGACTGCACACTAAAGTGTCTGCTTAAAAAAATAAGTCTTTAAATCATTTTATATTTAAGAGAATTTCTTTTCACCCTTCCCCCTTTCAAAAAAGAGAAAAAAAGAGAAAAAGTGAGACCATCTTAACTGTAAGAGCAAGTTTATTCAGGTGGTATGAATCAGACAGGGCTCACTGATGCAAACTATAGCCTCAGAAAGCACAGCAGGCCCTGAGCCTCACAGGGCTGCCCCACGAAAAGAGGCATAACAAAAACCAGAGAAGAACAGGCCTGCAGTAATCTCCTTGCCCTGGCTAGAAAACAGGGGTGAAGGAAAGCTGCCCTCTCATTATGGTTTTGGTCTCAAGGTTAGAATTAGACCCTTAGGGTAAGCAGCTGTCAATTAGAGATAACTCCGACCAATGCTGTCTGAAATCTTGGACTTATCTCCTAGCAACTCCCCTTCTTTCAGGGCAGCAACCCTCCACTCTGCCTTCAGCTCAAGAGTCATCTTGAAGACAGCGAAATAACCTTTTCAATTTGGGCAGATGCATAAAAAATCCAGCTTCCAGAGCCTGCGTGAAGCCTGCGTGACATTTGACTGAAGCCGGGTTTTAATCTAGGTTGATTATATATTTGCTTTGTTTTTCACGCTGCAGATGTTGAGAGGTGATTTTGCTAAAAGAGCATTCTCAGTTAATACCTACGAATTCAGCGGGTTTTAGGCATGTGGTGGTTTGCTGAGAGACACAGGGTTATCATGTTTGTGCATCTGCTGAGGTATCTCTCCTTCCTGCTGTCTTTTACACCAGGAGAAATTTGCCAAGAGCGGGGAATGAGGAGTGGCCATGGTTACAGCCGCAGCTCTGGAGTCCTCTCTCTGGCGTGGCAGGGTGTGCAGAGCGAAGACAAGCATAAATCCTATTAAGAAAAGCAAGAGGTTATGCACCATTTGTGTAGGGAACATGACTGAATTTGAGGGGGAAGTTTAAAACACACCAAAAGGCACCTCTACTTCTCTTTTCAGGGCTTACCATTCATTTGATCTTATTTTAGATCTGTAGCCGTCCCTTTTCCTAACAAGGTGAAAGGAGAGAGAGAGAGGGGGATCAGAGAGAGGAGGAGCAGGGAAAAAGAAAAGGGGTGCTCATGGAAAAATAAGGGGGGGGGGGGGGACACACAACAAGGACGGAGCTCATCTTTGATTCAGTTGGGGTCCGTATTCACAAAGAGATCACTCAGAAATTTTGTACAAATGGCAGGAGCAGAATGTGAGCGCAATGAGGGGCCTAATGCAGGCACTTGTCCTGTAATCAAAGATTCAGCTCAACATGAGTCCTTTGTGAGACAACAGCATCATTCTCCACCCGGGCTAACCCCTGAATGCAGAGCAGCTCTCTCAAGCAAGGCAGGCAGGATGAGCTTCGCATTTCTTTGTCTTCTTTGGAAAATATGATCTTTTTTTTCTTTCCTATTCCTCATTTGCTTCTCTTCTAAAGAAAACATTTTTTGATATGCCTGTAGTAAGCCAGGGGCTGTTTGTGTGAGTGGAGGCGCTCTGAGGGCGAGGAGAGAAGCAGATGGGCTGACATGGTGGAGCGAGGGCAGCTCCAGCCTGTGTTTGGGGAGAGTGTGCAGAAAAATGGCTGACATCTCCCGTCGCGAATGCATGAGGGGCGTCCTCCTCTGCGTAAGCACAATTCCCCTTCCTCAGCCTTCAGCAGCCCTACTTACACTAAACCTACAGGGATTCCTTTCTTCCTGCTGACAGCCATTCTGCAGTAGAATTTCACAGTATTTTAAAACACTTTTCTTTTAAAGAAATGTTTTACCATTTTGTTAAAATGAAACAGAGAATTTCAATATGTGCAAATAGACTTTTGCAGTTGGGTTGCATTAGGAATCCCTTTTTTGAGTTGCAACAGTGTTTCCTTATATATATATTAAATTTCATGGTAGAAAATTATTTCTGAAAAAAAAAAAACAGTATTTATCTGCTTCCTGATATTTTTGCTCAGTCTGATCATTACCTGATATGATGTGTATAATATATTCTTTTCAGAATTTGGCTCTTGAGAACTGGAAATAATATGCAGAAAGTCAGACTGATTTTCAGTCCTTAAAGCTTTACACAGAAACAATACAAAGAAACAGTATTAAAGAATTGCCATGCAGAAAGTGAATACAAAACTAAGTAGCCCAGTTGAACATTTTGTTATTCTGGGGTTACAGCAGTCTACAGCAGCGTAAACCAGCATGGCATTGTGGCAGGGAGGCAGGTCCCAAATTCTTAGGAATCCCATTAATTCTTTGCTTTCTTCAATAGCTAAGTGCTTATCTCTATAGAGAACTGACTGCTACCTCTAGCATTGCTAAAGGTGTTTGTTGAAAAGGCTACCCAGAAAAGGGTCAAGCCTACATTCCTTGTTGATATCACAGGGAGTCTTGGAAGCAAAAGGCGGACTGTTTAAATTTCAGACAGGCTTATTTGAGACACAAATGTCCTGTTAAATAACCAGAAATGCCAGTATTACTATTTTAGCATACAATTTAAAGTTTAAAATATTGCTCAACACCCAGTGATGATGAAGTAAAAAGGGAAAACATTGTTTCATACAACAGACTTAATGATAAAAACTTCAATTGGAAAAGATAGCAAATATTACTGATAACTTATTGTTAATCTAACTGAAAATGTGTTTGTGATATCTGTTTGGTACATAGCATCATCTTTTTACTTGATTCTCCAAGACATTGTTGTGATTCACCTGACCTCTGTACGTGTGTCAGTGTGTATGTGTGTGTATATTTGCGTGGGCATGTATCCCTCAGCTGCCTTGCAGCTGAAGATTTTAGAAGCCTAAATTGTGTAGTTTTCTGTCTGGTGGTGTATGCAAGTCAATTTACCTACATTTTCATGTTACAGATATCCAAAACACAGTACAAGTCTAGTTGTACATTTATAACATAAGGCTTTATCAGATTATTATAAAATACATTTATTTTATATTTGCCAAAAGTGGGCAAATATAAACGCCGAATGAATTCTTCTGTCTTTTTTTCTTTTCATATGGCATATGTGTGTTTTCAATTTTGTATCATAAATTTGTGACATTATATAAGATTGCAAAAAAGTTTTACATTTTTCAGACTAGGCCTGGCTTTAATTCTGGGTATGATGTAATCACTACCATATCCCTTCTTGGGGAATCAAACCAGCGAGAGCCCTGCAGCTCTGTGGCCCTGTCAAGGCTGCCCTGGGCTCGGCTCTCAGAGCTCCCAGTGTGATTCAGCACTCTGCCCCTATTCAGGGACAGAATAAGAATGTGCTTAAGTGCTTTGTGCTTCGAAAACATGCTTAAATGCTTTGTTGAATTGAGAACTAATTAAATGACTGAAAGTTCAAACTTAATATCTCAGTGTATGGAATGTGTGAATTTTCCCACAGGAAAGAATAGCATGCTCTGAAAATACAGCCAAAAATTTTGGGTTTTTTCCTTAGGTTTGGTTTGGTTTGTTGTGGGGTTTTTTTCTTGTTTGTTTTTTCAGTAGGAAATAGAGTATAATTAATTTTTAGGGTTTTTCCTTCTAAAAAAATTAAAATATTTTTTAAAACGTGCACAAGACAAATTAAAAGCAAATTAAAAATATACATGTTCACTGAATTAATTTTGTAGCTATGGTTAGGTTTTATTTCTGAAATCTAGCAAATGCTACTGCGTGTGTTTGGCGGGGGGGTTAATTTCTCTTTTCTCAAATGTTAATTTTTACTTTTTCTTTGAAGTGCCTCACAGAAGAGGTTGGCAAAGTTCCAGAATAACAGCTGGAAGTGAGAAGGAATGAAAAAGTATATCATAGAAATTCAAATGAGAAATAGGATATACATTTTTAATGGGTATAGTTATCATTCATTTGAACAAATTATAAACGTATAAACAAGGGATTGTTTTTTTGATTTCCAGATGTCTTCAGCTCAACATTGGATGCCTTTCCAATAGACAAATACAAGCGATTAACTTCACAGAATGTGTCTGAGTTGAAATTCAGACAAAGATAAAATGGTACATTCTGGCCTTCAGAGCTCAAACATCAGAGATAGGAAACACTGTAGTTCTGGACATAAGCTCATTTGCAGTATGTGTGAAAAAGGTACTTCATTTCATGTCCTGAAAAATGAGTAATTTCTTTTTTTAAATATGATTTTGTTTTTTTTTTTTTTCTGTTAGCTATGTTCAAGGAAGAACATATATAACATCAGAGACAGTTGCTGTTAAGATCAGATCTATTGACATAATTAACTTATTTGCAAACAGTTTAATGTATTTTTGTCTGAGTCTGTCTTTTTACACACACCAAAACTACTCTGATTCAGCTCCTTGTGAATTAGGGTGTGCAGCAAATAAAGGAACAATCATCTCGTCCAAACATATTTGCATTCTTAATATGGTGCACACATTCAGGCAAGTGGCAATTTGCATGAAGACCATGAGCCAAATTCAATTCTGACAGTAGTAGGCATAACTTTATTCAAATCAGACAAGCAGCAGGCATTTACAAGGGGCAAGAATAGGTGCTGTGTATTTGCTGCATGTCCATGCACCAGCATAATGCATTGCCGTTGCGAAAAACTTCATATTTTTCTTAGACCAGAGCTTATCACAACTAAAGGCAAGATTCAGCTGCAAGTTTGGGTATGCATGCAATATCTGGCAAGATATATGGCTTGCTTTTACACCTAGGTTTCAGTGTGAATAATAATCATACTTTTAAAAATTATGCTCTTTGCAAGCTTTTGTATCTGGGATTAAATGATAAGCATCATGCCAGGATGCCTCTGGCCACCTTCAAAGCATCTTTATAAATTCAGTCAAAAGCATAATCAACTTTATTCTGTCCAAAGTATTAGCATTTTTTTAAGCGTTTGTTTTCCAAATGTTCTTACTAATACTTTAATGGTGGTTGTATACCCCGGTGCTGAGGAGCTGGCTGATGTGTCTTGCTGTGTTTCAGCGAATGTTGTGAGGAATCTACTGCAATTAGCTGCTCATGCCTCTGCTTTCCTGTTCTGTGCCTTCCCTTTCATGTATCAGATGTTTGTAAGTTTTCCATTAGACATTTCCTGCTTGTAATAGATGTTTGTGAGGCTTTTGCTTTGAGCTATCAAGGCTCCAATTTGTGCTGAGATGTTTGGTTTTGTTTTAGGGCTGAGGGGTCTTTGTACTCCTTTCTTCCTAGAAAACATTATAATCTGGAAAAAATAAATAAATTGTACTTTGCAAAAAAGTGAATATGACTCCTTCATCTAAATGGCATGGTTTGCACATGTGTCTTTTGTCAGCAGATCACTCCTAAAATAAAAGCACTTAAACTACAGTTTCTGCCAACTTATCAGACACCAATTGGTGACAACATATATGTATTGCAATTTCTAAAGGCAGCTTTGTACTCCAGTGTTTTCATCTTCTTTGCCCTGCCTTTTTTTTTTTCTCTTTTTAATTTGAAATGGTGACTGATTTCTTTTTCTGTTTCCACCACCTTGGTGTGCTGCATGTAACAAGTAAGTAGCTTCAGCTTCTTTTGAAAGAAGCAAATACCTCTTAAAAAGTGTTTCAAATGAATGTTGCCCAACATGAAGTGGCTGTCAAAATTAACAGGAAATGCATAATTGATTCTCTGAGAGTCATACACGAAAACTAGCTTAAATTTTACAAAACTACTTCTGATATGTTCAAATACTTAAATAAATGCAGTGCTGATCTTTTAATCCCCTCTTCCATCTTTTAGCAGTGGAGCAGCCTACCCAGGCACCAAGGCAGCCCCATCCTCTGGGAGGGTGTTTTTGCAGCCAGGCACTATCTGTCATTCCTCCATTCACATGGTACCAAGGTTTCTGGATCTGTATTTTGCTTATCGAGTCACCAAACCAATGCTTCATCAAAGGAAGCTGTCAATTCACAGCACATCACCCGTGCTTTGAACTTAGAAACGAGTCAAACGTTTTGGAGCTTTATTTATTAAGGTCAAAACTGGATTTGAATTGGCAATGAGGGCAGGGGAGTGGTGAGGGGAGCAGAGAGGATGGCTGCTGACTCAAGAAACCTGCTGGGACTTTGTGGCTCACTGCTAGGCAACAGCCCATCCCCACCACAGCAAACATACGGCCACAAAATGAATGACCTCATCTACAAATCAGCTATTTGATATGCAGATCGGACTGCCGGCCTCTGCCATAGCACAGTGCTGCACGGGCAGCAGGTGCAGCAGGAACAAGTACATGGCCTCTTCACGTTTTAAAAGGCAGGGCTGGCTTGTGCTCGCCCACTCCCTCTGGTCCTTTGCAATTCCTGAAGCTCTATTGCCTTCATTTTTTATTTAGACCCTCCATTTAAAGAAAACATGGCGACTCCTTTCTGCTTCCCTCCGTGCGCAGCCTTAGGCCCAGGGAGGAAGGGGCAGGGCTAAGAAGCTTCGCCAGCAGCCTTTATGATTCTTTCAGCATCTGAACACACAACCCGAAAAAACAAAGGGCGTTTTAGGAAGGAATTGCAGTTCCTGAGGTTTTTGTCTTCTCAGATGTCATGGCTTTGCAAACGATTATCATAGTGTGGTTTGTTGTTGTTTCTTTTTCAAAATGGAGACCCTCTTTGTGCAGACAGTGCTGTGGAAGGCGACATTTTCCCCTGTGCACGTATGCTCCCCTTTAATTGCATGGAGAGTGCTGTTTGCAGCCTGCAGTGAGGGGAGTACGTGCGGTTTTGAGGGCAGACTTGCAAAAAAAAGGAAACACAGCATTTTGCAACAGAATTAGAGTATTTTTCAGCTGTGTGTTAAAAAGAATAAAGAACTGCTGCTACTCTGGTCTATGAAACAGCACTGAGCCTCTTAGTGGGCCTCAAAGAGCAATAAAACACAGTGTAATATAATTTGTATTGTCTGTGGTTGCAGGTTATGTCCTGAAAGCCGTAAACTATTACAGCTTTATAGCTATGCTGCTGGTATTAACTAAATGAAAGGGCTATTTGTTCTAAACCTGTAGCCTGCATGATAGCGAATCTTAAATTCATCAGAAGCAATTGATGAAAAAAGGGGTAAAAATGCTACAGACCCAATAGAGTCCAAGCTCTGATGCAAAGAAAACAAAGATTTGGTGTGGTGTCTAACCCCTTAAGGTTTCTGCCTCATACTTCTGGCAAGCAGAACTGATCATCCCTGAGACTACAAGGTATATTCAGCTGATGGGCCTGAGGGAAGCCTTGGGCTGCTTGTTACAGGAAGCTATGAAAAAAAAGATACTTACATTACTGTGTCTAGATCATTCTGGAGTCTAAAGAAAGATCCTGAATTTGCTGAAATATAGGACCTCCCTCTTTTTACCTCCTTATGAGAGGTTTTATTGAAAAATGCACCTCTGAGTAGCAAAGATAGTGATTTAGGGAGCCAATCAAACTATGCTGTGTCTTTCTCCTGAAAGCTGTGAAAATTTTTAGCTTTTATCTTGAAACCTTGGAATTTCCTGTTAAAGAAGAATTGTTTTCCACGTGTACCCAGCTGCAATGCTTTAGCTTTACTCAGACTTGAATTCAAACATGGATGAGATATGTGTCATTAAATTTGCTTGGGTTATGAATTATTTGTCAGATAATTCTGCAGCTGGTTCCTCATAACCTTCAGCTTCTGCATAAGACGTTGGTTGCTGATGCCAGGAATAGGTTCTGGCTGGTCATGGGCTCTTGGTCACTATGAACTTCTGTCAGGCTTGTGTGAGACAAACATTTTTAATTTGAGTTCAGAATGCACATCAAGTTAAAGCACTCAAATATTTGCTTAAAATTGGCCAATCCACAAGTCATTTTTTACTAAAAACTCACAAGAATGCTCACAGCAAATGAATGCTAATAGGAAAAGGGTTTGGACACTCAAAGGAATGTGGATGGCACAACTGTGATTATTGCCCCATTTCTTTCAAATGGGCTTTGTCTAGATGTCTGACTGTCAGACCAATGCCTCAGAGTTCCTAAAATGTTGTCTTCAGGGCTTGTTTCCAGACAAAGTGCTGCAAGCCTCCCCCTTTGTCCCCTGCATGACAGAAAGCAAAGCCAGCAGTTTGAAACATTTTGGGGTTTGATACCTGGGAGATTGAACAGGTTCTTGAGGCCTGAGCAGGTCTGAGAGAGGACATAGACCTGCCCTCCTGATGTAGTGCAAGTGAGCAGCAGGCAATGGAAGGGGGGACTGAGACTGTCCCCTCCCATGTCGCAGCCCTGCTGTGTTTGCATGGTTATGGTGGTTCACTTGCTTTCTTCTGCTTCTCTGAAGACAGCCCAAGTTGCTTACCTGGGAGAGTGAGCCATTGTAGGGGCCATTTTCAGTGCCTTTTGTCCAGGGGGTTGAGGAACATTTTGTTACTCAGGGGGCATATACGTGAAAATTGCCTGGCAGTCTGTGTTCTCAAAGTGGGCTCCCAAAAAGTCCTCAGTTTTGCAAACTTCCATGTGTTTTAAAGTCCTTAACCACCCTCCATTGCAACGCCCCAGATATTTGGCCACATGTATACCTGAATGTATTTTAAGTTTTGAAAGAATTTGCTGTTGACAGCATTAATTTCCATGCTCTGTGGGTGATCACAGCGGCAGAGCAGAGCTGGGTAGCCAAGGGGCCTCTCCAGGACCCCTGCCTCATGCTGACACCACTGAAGGTTTGGGGTATATCCAGGCACCTTCTACTCCCAGCTATGGTTCAGCTTAGCAACAGCTTCTCCACAGAGAGCATCTTGTGTCTGGCATAGGTGCAAAGACATAGAATCATAGAATCATGGAATGGTTTGGATTGGGAGGGATCCTTAAGTTCATCTAGTTCCAACCCCCTGCCATGAGCAGGGACACCTTCCACTAGACCTGCTTGCTCAAAGCCCCATCCAACCTGGCCTTGAGCACTTTCAGAGATAGGATGTCATTAACTCCTACATTTTTGAGGACTTGCCATAAGATACAGAGGTTTCCAGATGAAGGCAATTTGTTCCAAGTGATAAATATTAGAAAACTTTTGACTGCCATAAACTCAGGACTCTCTTGTTGTGGTTTTAATAGCAAAGAAATGTCAAGAAGCCAGAGTGGGTGAGAGAGAGCAGTCTTGGTGACAAGCTGGATGTGACCCTCTAGGGCTGGGGCTGGCAGAGCTCTGTGGCACAGCTGCAGGCTATCCTCGGCCTGCTGGACCCAGTGCCAGAGAATGATCTGGACCATTTTCACATAATATTTGAATGAGGTTTTAAATAAAGATGCCAATAGTGTGCACAAGATCACAAAAGGCAAAGCTGTTGGTATGCAAGGGATTTGGGATGAGCACTGGATGCTTGGACAGGCTGCTTGGGCAATAGCTAGCAACTGAAGAGTGATTTCTGAGCCAGCTAAGTGGCATCTGTTCAGATTTCTTGCAGAGCGCAGGCTTCCCTCCCCTGTGACAAGGCCAGGCACATTCCTCCTGTCCCGCCTGACAGCACAGAAGTGGCGGTGGCTGCTGCTGTCCCTGACCCGGGGCCCCACAGGGGCAGAGTCTACTGGAGTGAAGCTGCTGCTGGGACAACGTGAAAGAGTGAGATTGTTCTGATATGCAAACAGGGAGCCCTGCTGAAGCTGTGCTGCCTTGAATTCAGGGAGAAAAGCAAGGGTGCTGGCGGAAGGAGGACAACAAACCCCAGTGTTAAGGCTTCCCTTGCTGAATGCATCCCACTAAAGAACAAAGCAAGGAGAGCCTTGCTCTTGCAAGAATTTGATCCACCAAGCAAGGCTGCTACAGTGTTAACCCCTTCGTGGCAAGCCTCTTGGGATGTAATTTAACTGGAATGCCATTGGGAAGCAGCAGATTGCTACGTTTTTACAGGCAGGAAATGCCACAAGCTCTGAAATGGGTATCACTGGCTCTAGCATGTTAGCCTCTGCTTTTGCACCTGATTTTTTGAGGGGAGGTGCTAGTGAAACAATTGTGGCAGGCCTGTGGCATTGAAAGAGTTATTACAAATCAGTGGATAAAATGTCAATGATGCCTGATGCAAAGAAATGTGCGGCGTTAGCAGATATGTGCTGCTGATCTGGTAACAGCTAGCCCTCTCCATAACAGTGATATTTCTGGGTTTCGGTAACCAGTCCCATAGGAGGTCTTCCTAAAGCTAAATTGTGGCATTTGGCTTCTGGCCAGTGAAAGGAAGCCAGCAGAGCTACCGGCCTTCAGGAAGGGTTTGGGTAGGGATTGCATCTGAGCTGGCAAGCACTCAAGGGCACGGCACAGGCTCCACCAGGCACTGGTAGGATGCGTTAGGCTTTTTGCGCCAAGGCAGCCCTTCCACACATTTTCTAATCCCACCAGAGCGGGTAGATTGCATTCAGGATAGACAAAATTTCCATATCCTTTGAGGGCGATTGTACAAGGCCAAGTGCAGTGTGTCTACTGTGCCTGGAGGTCTCGGTTCAGAAAAACAGCAGTGTTTCACGCTTCCCCGGGGCTCACCCTCCCCTGCCTGCTCTCCCTGCCTGCGGATATTCTGCTGACAGTTCCATCTTCCTCCAGCCAATAGACTCAAGAGGCTACAGCCTTGGGCCTGGCTTGTTTCTGCAGCCCCAGGACCACAGGTCTCACAGACCTGCACAGCTCACAGCCAAAATTTTTGGTGGGGCAGTTGTACTGAGCTTTGCCAGTGGAATGTGACTTTGGGATTAGAAATCACTGGACTGTAACTGCGTTGCACCGTGCTCTGTACTCTTCCACTGTGATACTGCTGCTGCTTGTGGCCTCCTTCTTTCTAATTCTGATCTGCAAAGGTCACTCCAAGGCTCCATCTGTGCTGGATGTGATTTGGTCCTATTGCAGCAGTGTTTGCAAGTACTGACATGCCATGCTGGTCAACATCAGGTTAATACCCATGAGACCTCCCCAACTGAATAGGCACATACAGAAGCATCTATGTTTACACCAGAGATTTTGCCAATCGCCCCTTGACAAATTGGGTGTTGGTTGTTTGTGTGCTTCTCTCCCACACAAAACTTTTAAAAATAAACTAGATTTAAGCTGTAGCTGAACAACTGCAGACAGCAACACAAATATTTGCTTCCAGGCCCAAAAGTACTTGAATTTATTTTTGTGATGCTCTTTCTGCAGATTATATTGCTCTTCTTCTTCCTCTTTTTTTTTTTTTTTTTTTTTTTTTTTTTTTTTCTTTCCCTAAAGAAGAGCCATATTGTAACACTTTAACAGAGGAAATTCTCTCTGCCTCTGCTTTCCTGCTTGGTGTATATTCAAATAATTGCTGCATTTCAACAAGCTAAATTGCATTCCCACCAGCTGTCCCTCAGACCAAACCTTCAAGGATATGCTAAACAATAATGACCGCAACAACAGTAAACTCAAAAGGCCTCAAGATCCTTTCAAAGATAAGATGTCTTGCTGTTTCCCTTCCACATCCAGGCACTTTCATGCAGATGAGCAAAACAGCATGCTTACAGCCTACATAGGCAAAGCAATGCTTGGAATGGGGTGAGTTTGGCCCTGTGTGAATGTAGGGAAGGAAAATGTAAAAATCAGAAGATAACACTCCAGCACAGACCCAGGGTAACTCAGCCGGGGCCCTGCTGAGCAGGGAAGGCTGTGCCGCCCATGCCCTGGCAGACATTAGCGTTTCACATATTCCCCCCTTGGTCACAAATCACCAGACAGATGCTCTTCTGCACGTGTCATCTTGTGTCCTGCACGGCTGTGACCCACGGCCTTCCCACGGCCGGGGCTCGCTGCCGGGATTGTCCGGTGTGGGGACAGGCAGGGGACAGGCAGCGGGGACATGGACGGGCAGCGGGGCAGCCGTGCAGGAAGGGGAACTGTCTGGAGGAGACAGAGGGGACAGGCAGAGGCGTACAGGCGGCAGGGGACAGGAAGGGGACAGGCGGAGGAGCCGGCAGCGGGGCAGGCAGCGGCCCCTCATCCCCAGCCCCGCGCTGGCCCACGGCAGATGGGGAGGGCAGGAACCGGGATTAGCGATCCCTCCTCACCTCCCCACCCCTTCCCCGGCCCCAGCTGGCTGTTTAAAAAGAAAGCCATAAACCCATTAGTACAAAGACAAATGAATCTCATACCCTGAGGCATTCCTTCATTCAGAACTGGCCTTAACTACTTTTCCAACCTTCCTCCCTTTAACCCCACTTTCTTATGGGTTTTCTTCTGCAACAGCAGAGTTTGGCAAAATGCTTGACAATACAGCCAGTTAGGAAGTTTTTAGTAAAACTCTATAACCCCACTTTGTAAGTGTGCAGGTATTTTTTCATACATATACACATGTATAAATATCTGTCAGCACGTATATGTCCAAATATATGCTCAGATATGTCTTCCACATTGTTTACATGCATATATATACACATATTTTTAATTTCAATATGTTAGGCACATGTAATGGATATTAATACTGGAAACTGTTGTGAAGCTGTATGTTACAGCTAAGTTTAGTATTATATGATTTTATGTGTCCTTGATTTTACATTAATGCTAAGCACATGTGAGCCTGTGGCTGCAGCCAATGTGAATTATTTCCCCTTGCATCTACACAGGATGTAGAAAATAATGTGGCAATACTGTGGTAACTATAGAGGACTTGCCACAGCAGTATGGTGGGAAGTGCTCAGAGGAAATGGCAAGTGAAAATACAAATAAGGTTTTATGGAGTTTTTGTTTGTTTGTTTGTTTGCATGCTTTCCAATTAAAGAAACTGCTCTACATATAGGTGAGATAGTACAGAGGAAACTATAGTGAAAATAATATAAATGGTAATCATTTAGAAGATGTAAATAAATAAATCTGTTTAAAGGTGAATCCAGCTGAACTAGATATGTCTGAATTATCAGACCATTTGTAACTGTGCCTATTTGAATGTTTAACTAAACTGCTAAGATAAAGGCTAATGGACACTTTTTAAGTCTCTTGCTTTTTAACTTTTTGTCCCAATCAACTACTTCCTATTCAGCTGTAATTTGCAATTTCCTTCTGTTGATTATATGCAGATATGTATATAAATGTGCTAACTAGCCCATAGTTTAAAAAATGTGTATTTAAACTGAGTGGAAGACTTAAGCATCTTTTGTATTAATTTGATCTGACTTCTTCTTGGCAACTCATATCTCTCCCCACTGGTTTTATCACATTCTGATTTTTCAGAGGTTTCCTTGGAGTGTTTCACTTTCCACATGTAAATAAAATTATGTCCTACTAGTGGTAGATTGTGTTCATGAATCACACACAGGACTTTCAATCAAAATCATATGGATTACAGTTTAAAATACCTTTAAAGTAGTAGGCCCCTTTAGTACACTCTGACCATGGAAGTTGAGCAGTCATCAGCATAACTTTATGGTGCATCCCTTCAGAGCAGGCAGCAGAATCAAGTGTTAGTTCTTGGTAGTGACTGGTTAGGTGTTATGAATATGACCACCTACTCTATTAAAATCAGATGTAGCCATAGAGACTTCTTTAAATCACAGCTATTTCTTAATCAAGGCTCACATCATAGTCAATGAAGTTACAGATTGGTAAAGATTTTGCCCTTAAATCAAAGTCCTTGTATTTGGTTTACATAATTGATAAAATTCTGGCAGGGCTAGGACACATTAAGTATTCTTCTCCTGTGTGAAACCCATCCAAGGGTAGATTAAGTTAGTTTTGCTTTATGTCATGTTGCTTGTCATGAATAATCCCGCAGTCAGAGGTGACAGACATGTGACATACCGTTAAACGTGACTGGAGGCTTTTCATGCAGCTGGGGGACCAAGAGGCTCAAATGCCATTGAGGTTAAATGGAGTTCTCTGAGTAAGGATATGATTTGCCAGTGCAGCTAAGTTATCTAGAAGTCTTAGTCTTGATGAAAGACTCTTAAATCTCTTCTGTGTTTTGGAAAGTTGTGACCTATATCCCTTAATCTTCTATGGATGTCTCCAGCTGTATCTTTGAAGCAGAGGGCATGCTAAGTTGATTATGTTTTTGTAAAACAACCTAAATTTTCACTGTAAAAGAGGCTAAAGAGGGCAGTGCAGCACAAGGTGACAAACTTCAAGCCTCAGAACAGTCACAGATTAGCAAAAAAATGCTTTCGTAAACAGGATTTTGCAGAGACTGGAGCTGTTAATTGTTATTGTAATGCACCACATTTTAATTGAGTTAATTGGCACAAAATGTTTATCTCCATTGACTGAGATAAAATGTCAAAAGCTCTTTGATGGCAATTGGAATTACAGTAGGCAACCTTGACAATAGAAGTCAATGTTTTACAATGTGCTGCTGTTTAGATGTGTTTGCTTGGGGGATGAAGCATAATGTTTATTATCTCTGAGGTATCCATTTTGCCTTGGGAAAGAGTGTCCCAAAGCACCACTGCAGATTTTTTTTATGTTCCAAGTGATGGTGAAAGACAGGCTGATTGAGGTTAATTCCCCTTTTGCAGGGAAGCCCCATTTTCACTCTCTGAGCAGAGGCCAAGTCTTTCACAAGAACATTCTGGGCTTGGCTGTGCTTATCAGCCACGGCTGTGTGCCTGTGCACTCTCTCCAAGGGACAGACAGACTTTGGGAGGCAGCACAGTGCTCAGCAAACAGACAGGTTCTTCCCTCAGCAAACAGCCAGGTGCCTCCCTCCTCTCACTGCCAAGGCCTAGCCATGTGGTATTGGGAAAACACCAACAAGATGTGAAAGAGGAAAATACAAAAAACTAGTTCACACAGTGGGATCCATAACTGGGAATCCCAAGGCTAAATGGGAATTTAGCCATGAGGTGCTGCCTGGCTTCCAAGTGCTGCTGAGACAAGTCTGACTGCTCTCTTTGGAGGTGGGTGATCCTTCTGGCTCCCAGCTGTCTTCCACTGTGGTCGAAGGGAAGTGCTTATGGTACTTAAGCTCAGCTCCTATGTGTGCATCCAGTGAAGACCCTCAATTGAAAAATAAGCCAAATCAATCTGCAGTGAAGAGGAGTGCAGCTCCTGGCCCTCTGCAGAGGCAAGTTCCTGAATAGCCAAGTGAAGATTTGGTGGCTGCTGCTGCTATGGAGTCATCCCTGAGCACAAGTGCCACCCCACTGGGGCAGCACCTGCGGGCAGGAGGGGATGATGTGTGAAGAGCAGACAAGGCCAAACCTTCTCTTCCTCCTCCATGGGACAGTGCTCCAGCTGCTGCTGGCCACCGACACTGGTAGTACACAGTCTCTGCTGAAAGTAGGCAACTGAACCAAGTTCACGAAACAAAAGCCAAAATGTAGCTGTGTCCTTCCCTTTTTATTATGGCATATTGTTTTATCAGCCCAGGGGGCTTCAGATCTCTTCAAAGTTATAGTTATAATTAAACTTCCAGAAACACAGCCCCCAAATTTGTTCAGAGACAGAAGTTTCTCAGAAGCATTTCAGTATGCTGCTGGAATGCAGCCACAGGTGAGAAAACACTGCCCAGGAAAGAGGGTGATGAAAGTACCGACACTTTTATTTAAACAATTTGCCTTCCTTTTCCCCTCGAGGAATAGTTTATAAATCGTATACCTGTCAGAGCAGTGCCAACACACTACTCAGACAAATTTCTATTTTTGACATGAGCATGTGTTTGGCTGCACTTCCGACAGCTGGCGGGGGCTGCCTTATTATGCGATACATCCAGACAGAGCATCTCTGCGTGACCACTGTGCCTGGGCAGGTCACCCATTCAGACTGGTAGTCTGAGGCCTGATTCTCAGTCCCTTGTGAATTAAACATTACAGAACAGCTGAAGCTTGGTTTTTTGGATTTTGGGCTTTTTTTCTTGTTTTTTTTTTTTTCCTTCTGACAGCTTGCAAAAACTCTTCCAGTAGACTAGAGAGAAGGAATGAGCCTGAGAAATATAGTGTGGCTGAGGTTCCTGCAAGTAACCAGCACATTATGGATCTATGTGGCTAGACAATCCAGTTCCTCTAACTGATGGTGGAAGGTGGAGAAGTTCTGAGGTTACTCCAGTTATATTTGGTCCTGGAGGAGCTGCTTTTCTTTACATATTTTTAATATCATCCACAGGAGGTCTTGTCTGGTCATTCATATACTGCCACCATCTTTCAAAAGTAGAAGGAAGGAAACAGACAGATGCCATAAAACCATCAACACCCTAATTCAGGAAACAAAATCTACATAAAATATTTTCATAGGTTTGCTGGAATCTCTTGCATTCTTCCACCTATTATTCATTCTTCTAAGTTGAACTTGTGTGAAAGAGGTGCCTGGTGACATATTTCATGTTAGCTGGTATAGCGTCCAATAAATGAAGTGGTTTAGTAAAGAGAGTGCCTACCAGGCCATCAGTACTAAATCCTCAAAAAGTTAATGAAGCCTGAAACTGTAGTAATTTTTGTGTGATGGCCTCTGCAACTTCTTTGAAGGAGACATCTTTGTTCTGTGAGCTGCAGAGAAACCACTCCAGTGGAGAGACAGCTATGGCAGAGGAGCAGGGGCAAGCTGGGAAATTATGGTGGGAGCAAAAGAAGGGTGGAGTTCCAGGATTTAATTTTTACCATTATTTGGTGTTTTAGCCTCCTTTCTTCTACAAAATCCTGTCTTCCTGTGGCAATCTAACATGAAGAACTTTAGTAGGCTTGTTTATTCATGCTTTTTGATTCACATGTTGATCTGTCCCTTGGAAAAGATCTGGTCTTCTTTCAGGGCTTGTGGGTTGTTAGGGTATCTTTTTATATCTAGGAACTAAAGTGGCATAATTTTTCCATCAGTGGATGTGGCAGCTCCACAGGCAGTTACCTAGGGTGCCTGTGCTTCAAAGTTACACCAGAGAAATAAGATGTGTCATACGGTCATAGTGTAGGACAACAAGAAGATGCAAAATGGTGGATCTGGGTGACCTGGTCAGCTGAAAAGTCAATGCAGATACAGGCCCAGTTTTTAATACAGCTTTTTCATTATCTGTTTTCAACTATTCTCCTTTGGACATAATTACTATGTGGACAACATTGCTTTTCCTNTTTTTTTTTTTTTTTTTTTTTAGTAGCCTGTGTTGCTAAATGGTTGCAATGATTCCTTATTGCATTTTACTGCAGAGGGCAAAAGAAAGGTTTACAGTTAATGCAGTTAATTGTACAGGAGAAAGCATCGCCATGAAGCTTTGCAAAAATTAAATTGATCTGACATCACAGCAGTCACTTGAGTGTTTGAGTGTTACAGGCTGGCACAGAAAGCAGAAGGGCAGGCAGATAACCAGGTGAACTTGCATTGGCAAAGGGAGGGGAGAGAAAGAAGATATGCTTTGCAAATAAGTGACAGGAACAAGCAACATAGAAAAATACATTAAATTGTCAAAAACAGGAGGTGATAAGATTTTGTCATCTGATATTTAGAGCTCTTTGGAAGAGAAGATTGGGTCACACAGCATTTTTATGTATTTCTAAAGCAGGTTCTGAAATCAGAAAAAGGTATTTTGAAGTCTCATCTATTTGCATCTTTATTTATCTAAGTACCCTTCATAAAAGGACCCAAAGTCATGTGGATTTAAAATCACATCAGATCTATAAATAAAGAATGATGATAGATGGCAGAAAAATGAGCTGTGGCAGGTAGATGTGCTGTGACCAGAGGGACTGGTCTGTTCTTCTTTTGCATCCACATTAATTAGCCAGAGTGGGAGTAAATAGCATCTTAATTGAGAAATATTACAAAGGGACTTGGAGAAGTTGTAGAGATTAATTAGATAATCTTCATAAGGCATTTAAAATATGAGTACTTCCTTGCATACTTTCACTTAATTAAACTTTTATTTCATCTATAAACAACTGGCATTTTTATCAGCCAAATAAGGATGCAAAAATTTGATTTATACCTATTTTTTTTCCCTTCATTCTCAATGTACATAGAGGATATGTCTCTGTGGGTAGATGCCTGAGTGTATATATATGTATATAGGGGAATAATAAAGTATGTGTGGAAGAATATGCACAATATCCCTATTTGGACAGAATTAAGAACAATATTCTTAAAAAACCCAAGAGTTTCCATCATCTATTTTTTATATTCACAGGTGCAGCAAGAGAGATGAAGAATGGACATATACAGGAGAAAACACTTTCCATTTTACAGTACTGGCTCCTCTTTATTAGAAACAGTATGGGAAAGAAGAAAATAAAAATCCATTGTTCATTTTCACTTTGATCATCATACCTATCATTTTACACACCACATGCTTTCCTCTTCCAAGGGCATATATTGTATTTATTCTGCGGCTGCAGTATATTGATTTTGGACTACTGAGTTCAGTGCAGATGAGTGACAAACTAAGCTGCTGGGCGACTGATAAATAACTGTGTTTAATCTCTTGGCTCCAAAGTGAAATCCCATAGCTCATTTCAACAATTTTAGTTTTGGTACTCAGTCAAGAGCATATTCTCTTAATAAAACTTTTTTTCTAATAAATGTAAAGATCAGAAGTAGAATAGAACCTTTCATGGAAACTGCTGCAAATCTGCATTCTACCTCTACCAACCATACACAGGATTGTTCCAGATTTACACTAATGCATCTGTATAATTCCAGCTGATAGTTTTAATTAGATGTAAATATATATCTGCATTTCTATTGCATTGTATTTAGTGTTCATTTTAGCAGCTGTGGTGTTTCCTAAGCCTTCATCCACTGAATGAACAACAGACTGCACAATTTCCTAATTCAGTACTCTGGGTTTTAAAATAAAGACATACCTTCTTGAATATACTACTACTACTACTACTACTACTACTACTACTACTACTACTACTACTACTATAGGAATAATAGGAATAATTCTTGTTGTTTTGTTACTGTTTTACTTTTTATATTGCAAATATAATTATTATATCATTATGTACAAATGTAATTATTTTTAATTTTCTATTATTATTTTCTTAGGTCTTCTAAAAATAGAAAGAATCCAGTTACTTATAAATAGTGTTAAATTGTGTACATCTTGTAACATGCACAGTGAAATCTAGAGGCAGTAAAAAGTGAGGTTTCTGAAGTGCTAGCTACAATATTTAACCCAAAACCTCATTCAGAGGAAAGCATTATAAGGCTGGAAAATTCTCCTCTTTCTTGGCACAGCTGGACAACACACCAAGGAGCCTTACAAACTGTAACACAACACAGTGGCACCAAGTGAATATTGTTCCATGTACTCCAAGGCACCTGAGAACAAAATACATCCATGAAATCACAGCTCTTGCAAGCTCATGTGTTGCAAGGCTGGATGAAGCCAAGCTGAACCTGCAGGGGAGGTGTGACTGCAGTGTGGCCAGCCATACTCCAGCTCATTTTTTCCTATGATGGCACCAGTGAAGACCCCCAAGAACCTGAAATCCCTGATACAACAGATTTATTACTGTCAAACCCTGAATTCCCTAAAGTACACTTAGAGCTACCCATAGGCTCTGGCCTCACCTGAGCTGCAGAGAGGTAGATTGTTGCCAGCTGGCCTTTGGTTACTGAAGAAGAACAACGTAGTTCTCCTGCTTGTAGGTGTTTGTACAAAGATTCATTTTTAATGTTTTATTAAATATGATAACAGTTTTAGAGTATTGCAGAGATCTTTCATACAGAAACACAGTAAAGCTATAATATTGCCTAAGAAGATAAAAATTTCTACCTGTAGTTTGGAATAGGAATATGTGCAATCCAATAATGTGACTGACACCTGACTAATGGGATGGGGTGCTTCTAAATTACTTTTTCAACAAATTACAGTCCAATGGGATTGATAAAGCAATAGTTTAAGAGTAATTAGCCAGTGTTTGTTCCCACTTTATGTGTAAAAGGATAAGCGTCAACACATAAGGGCTGCTTGAAAACTTCTCGTTAGGCAAATATATAGGGTTTTTAGTATTTTATGGTTAGGCAGAATTTGTTGTCTAAGCTAAGGCAATGGCAAGCATCTTAAAAAAACATTGAGCATTGCAATAACTTCTGGCTAAGGCTAAGTTTTTTCCTAAAGAAAGAGATTCATAATAGCACAGTTTGGACAATTAAAACACAGTAAGGTTCACAGCAGAGGTGACTAGCTGTTTGAAAATTGCTGCAGCACACAATTTATGACATCTTTTATTTTAGCACTGCTCAGTATATCCTGTAAATGCTTTAATGTGCTTAAGCCAGTTTATTCCTTTGTTAATGGTCCGTAATTGCAATCAGGCATGTCCTATAGAGAGCTTCACACTTCCATGAGAAGTATTATTTGATAAAAAACCTAATCAATAAATCTAATTTTTTCTCTTGCCAGGTACAGTTACATAATGTGTTTTCAGTTTGGGCCTGGATCAGTTTCCTCAAGTGCTCAATAACCCGAGAGAATTCATAAGCTTTGTACCAAGCTAGCATTCAAAATTATTAGGGATGAACTCTAGACATTGCTTTGTAAAAACAAAAATAGGACTGTCACATCTTTCCACAAATTTTTAAGGATAATTGAAAAGTTTATAGAATTAAATGAGGACAGCAAATGCAATGAAGAGTGTAGCTTCCAGGGCTTCCTTTCTAACCATGTGTTTTGTATGTCATCATATATTATGGAGCTACAGAATCACAATCCAAATAAACACTGGGCTTTAGCCTTATGCTGAGTGACTACTAGAAGGTGGATAGCTTGATAGCACTTTATTTCAAAGAGTATGGATTATGAAGAAAACTTTTCTTACAAAAATATGGCTGTAAATCTTATGAATCTTCCAATTCTTCAGGGAAATGCTTAGATTAGTCCAGAATAGATGCACTGAAGAAATGAGAGCTGCTAAAAAATGAAAATTCCTTAAAATGGGAGTTGTTTTTATTTGAAATTTTCATTATTTACTTATTTTTTATTATTTAATTATTTATTCACAAAACAGAAATGCCATTGAAAATGTTTTTGGAAACATAAATTCTTTTGGTAAACATGTTAAACTGAAATCAGCCCTTTAGACTCATCTTCTACTGAGTATTGTATCTCTTATGAATCATGGGATCTTCTATAAATTGCATTTAACTTTCCTTTCCAGATGAAAGACAGGAGTCATGCTGACAAAGGACAGTGACACCACATTTAAACCCCAGCCATAAGGATTCCATGTACTATCCAAGGGATGCATGGGATTCCTCATTTTCAGCACACACATCTGGGTCTAGTCTTGTATTTTTTTTTTCCAATGACTGCCTACTGTAAAAATACAGAAATAGTTTTTTTTTTAGCCAGACAGATAGGCCTGCACTGGGCTGCCTCGAGTTAGTAGGTGCCTCAAACTTTGTCTCAGTTCTGATACAGGGATTAGATTTCTTAAAATTAGATGTTTTATCAGCTCACCTGAGAAAGAATATGAAATTAATAAATGAAATATCAGAAAACGGTGATTTATCTTACACTTAAATAGGTACCTCAGACATTTGGGCTTAGTGAATGTCCAGGGAAGCCTGTTCTATCTTAGTTGGCTGTCAGAGTTCAGCCTGGATTTAAATTATTTTTAATCTTTCTAAGTAGGCAAGACCTCCTTCATCCATCTTAATGTTCATTCAAATAATCACCACAAAGGACATGTTTGAAAGAAAATTTCTTGAAATAGTAGTAGTAGCAGTAGTAGTAGTAGTAGTAGTAGTAGTAGTAGTAGTAGTAATTGTTGCTAGTTGTTACGAGCACATTGTTACAGGATATTACTGCCATAATTACATACAGGGATTAATACCAAACTCCATAAAAGAGGAACAAAAAGCATCACTTCTGTGCCTAGGACTAAATAAAACACATACCTGTGGTACTGTTTGAAAAGTTCTGTGCTTTGCCAATCAACACTGCTTGAATGAGGGTTTAGTAAATTTATTACACAAACAATTGCAAGGTAACAAATCATCACGACTAACACTCAGAACCATGTTTTGACCAGAAATGTACAGCAGATCAGTGTTTCTTCAGCACACAGCAGAAACCCATGTCCAGGCATGTCACTGAAGTGGAAAACCCTACACAAAGCTGTTTCCATCTGTGATCTTAGTAGCTGGCTGGAAATTTGAGGTCTTGAAGTTTATTCCTGCTGGAGGAAGTTATTGATGCTACTCTGTCAACAAAACCATACACAGTTCTATTTCCTTCAAAAACATACAATTTCAAGGGACAAGGGGCCATTTCCTTGCCAAAGGTATCAAACCCCTTTTCCCCAAATCCTTCAAAGCTTCTTTCAGGGTCCTTCTTGGGGCCAATGTTGTTGTGAATAATCAGGATATGTTGGTGATTCCTCTGCAGGCTGTTTCTGAGCTGAGATTTGCAGCTTGTTTTTTCTCTCTTGCATGCACAGATTTGCACACATACATCCATTCATATGGCTGGATGGTAAAAATCACAAGGAAGTACAGCATTTGTTTTTCCTGCCTGATGTAAAAATCACAGAATATTCTGAGTTGGAAGAGACCCACAAGGATCATCAAGTCCAACCCTTAAGTGTCAAGCCCATCTGAGGATCAAACACACAACCTTAGTGTTATTTGTACTATGCTCTACCCAACTGAGCTAATCTTAGATATCTCAGACAAGTCTTTAGATTTGGAAAAAAACATTTCATTTATCTGCATTCATAGAAGAACCTCGTGGAATTTAAATGAAAGGTAGTGAAGACTCAATTAGATTTTAGCCATTCTACAGCAATATTCAATATATTTCTTCATAGCAGTCTTCAGGGGCCATTCCAGTGGACTATATTTGCTCCTACATCATTCTCAGAAGACAAACTGCACCTTTGGGTGATGAACGCTTGCTTATTAGAGGGAAACAGTACTGTAAACCTCTAGCAGCTAGTTAGCTGCCTAAATATCACTTGGTGATGGGATTTTCCTAGATGAAAGCCTGAGATTTTTGACAGGCTGTAAGAGTGTGTCCTTGGAAGGTTCATCTATATTGGTTAGAGTTTCTAACCAACATGATAAAAATCAGAAGTCATAAAGATCAAGGGTCACATCGGAAACGTTGTATTTCGAGATACAGAACACACTACATTTAAATTCACTCAGCAGATATCAGTACTAGTCTCAGAGCACTTAAGAGAAAAAGCACCCTTCTGCAGTCAAGTGAATTACAAGTATAATCCAACCAAACTCATTATTTTGCAACCAAACCAGACAATTAAAAAGAGAAAAACAACCTTCTGGTGTTTATACACATGATTTTATGTCCAAACAGCCAGTCCTTAGAGCACTGTACAAGTGATATAAAATGAAAAATGCATTGATACAAGAAGTTTAATTTTGCTGGCTTTTTAAAATTAGATTGTGTTTGTAATTCTGATTTATTCTTCACTGATGACAGAATTTTTGCAGGCCCAAGTTACTTACAGCCTGTCCCTCCTGAAAAACTTTCTTTTCTGATTCAGTTCAATTCTATTTTATACTAATCCTTACATCACCCTCATCACAGCTGCTACTGTGCAGCTACCACTCACAAATATATCTATAGAGTGCTATAGGGTAGTAATCAAAAAACCCTCAGATGATAGTTCAGATATTCCATATAATCTTTGATTTATGTAAAATTTTGGAGCAATGTATTTCTGTTCAAGAACACTGTCAATTTTCAGGTATCTATTGGTTTCTTTGGGACCTTCCCACAGTGGAGGATTTGATTTGTAATATATATAAAATGTGGAGGACAAACAATGGTTAAGCATGTAATGAGAAATAATGGCATAGAACGACTCATTTTGGTTTAAATGACATTAGCATTAGGTCTTTCCAGAAAAATCAAAATTTTTTCATTGGTTATACAAACTCAGTGTATGTGCTAACAGTTCTTCACTTTGATAAGAATGATGAGAAAAGAAAACTATTGCTTTTCAGATATTGTTTGGGGAAGCTAGTTTCCATGACCAATATATAACCAGGATGCACAGACATGCTTTGCCAGCAAATGACATTTCTGAGAGGAAAGACCCTGCAATGAATGTCATATACCATGACATGGTTAAACATATTTTCAGGTGACTTTATTCTCCCTTGCAAAGGCTGATGCATTATTATGCAAAACTGTTTGCATGATGTGATTATAGTTGCAAGCACATTCATACTGTGCAATACATTACACAGCTTTACACACTTCACACTTTACCACACTACAGTGTGTACTTCTGGCCAGTCTCAGCAGACAGAGATAAGAGAATTGGACCTCCAGTCGTGTTTTTGAACCATATTAGGGTGCTGCATGTTGATAAAGGGAAGCTAATTTATGGGCAAGTGGTACCATCCAGTGTTGGAAGCGAGGGCAGATAAGAATCTTATCAGTCATGTGATCAACCTCAGACTTCCTTGCACGATCACTCTTACTTGCTCTGTACTTTCCCAGCTGCCAAACACATCACAGAATAGCTCGAGTAGCAATGAGCTATTCCTAAATTGCTAGTGCCATAGCTAAATTGCAGAACTTAGGCTCCAAACTAGTCACTCTGGAATACGTCTTGGATATAGTACTGTTTCACGGATCAGAGAGGCAAATAAGAGCAGCATTGATTAAAAGCTCAAGCCTTGTGTTTATTAAGTCTTTCCTTTCTATTACTAATTGTATTTTCAGTTATATCCTAGTAAAAAAATTATATATAGTGTGTATAATATTTTCTCTGTATAACACATAAACATATAAATACATAAATGTATTAAATTATAAATATGTATATATATATATCAGATTAAAAATTGAGTGGTTAATGAAACCCAAACTCCAAATGGTTTGTATTTCACTTTGTCTTGCCAATAATCTGATTGGTACCCAGTGTCAGTGCATCTGTTTTCTTGGAAAACTATTTGTAGAAATCAAATTTACTTGCAGTTCTTTGTTTTTCTAGACATGTGGGCCTTACAGAAAAGTCATTAGCACAGTTGACAAATATTTGTGCCTCTCCCGTTATCCTCTGCTCAGTAAATTGAGAGCTTGCTTTTAAGCTACTTGATGCTTACAGTAACATGAGACAAGCAGCATCCATCTAGCAGCAGGACTTCAAAGAGAAACCACTATTTCCCCTGACAGTCCGGCCCCATGCACAGCAGCTCCTGGAAGCAGCTGCATTGCTTTGAACTCAACTTTAACTTCACTTCAGAGCCAACTTAGGGCTCTGAAATGGGATGTCAATTGGTGTAGCAAGGTGGTGTAACCCACTGGTGAGTGGGTGTCAGAGGGCCCCCTCTGAGCAGACCCATAGCATGTGTGAGTTTTTTCCATCCCTGACCACAGCTTTCTGCTTCTTTAGTTTGTGCTGGGGGAACTTACTATTTTACTTCTGCCATTCCCCAGCTGAACCTCACTAAATTACTGCAAACTGCTGGGCCACCTGGGGTTCAGATTTGGGGGACCCTGACTGATCAAATTAAAGTTCTTTGAGCAGAGGAAATGCACAGGTTTAAATACCAGTGCCAAGTAATTTCCTTCCTTGCATTTTTCGCCATAGGTACTACTCCCCTGACCATCGGTGCTCTATATCTATTGATTTCCGCTCCTCTTGAACTATATTTAGGATTAAACCAGCTCATTCCTTCTGAGAGGAGACTGGCTGTGGTTATATAGATTATTGCCCTGGAAGCTGTAATGCAGTCTTCACCTTACTTCAAGCACTTTGAACTGAGGAAACAGATGGGTGCCAAATGGCAAACAGAAGCGGTCTGGGTCAAGTGGTGTGCTGGAGATCCAGCCAGTTCAGTTTCAGTGGGGACAGCCATGGACAGAGCCAGCGCAGACCTCCCATTGTCAGGACACCAAAGGTCCTTCCTCAAACAGATGAGCTTTAGCAGCAGATATATTCAGAATATACTGATAATTCATATGGAACCCATATCACTATGAGGAGGTGCCTCAGTTTCTCCTGTGAATACCCGAGGTCCAACATTTCCCAGCCAGGTTTTTTTGTTCTGGGCAAAAAAGCTTTTTAAAACATTCATACAGAATACAGGGAGTGGGGGGCAAGGACAGACAAAACTAGACTGATAAATATCAGTTGATAGGAGATCATGAGCTGAGAAGAAAAAACCATGTTTTATTTTCTTCTGAGGCCTATAATTAAATTATCTACAAGTGACACAATGAAATTTTTCTGGCACATCCTTGCACAGATTTTTAAACTGGGTGTACTAGCCCAGAGCTCATGATCTTATCGATTCCCACCTCAATCCTGAATGCATACGTTCTTTACTAAGTCTGAAAGTACACAGCTATGATTTAGGTTATAATTTCCAGCAAAAAAAATCTGTTCACCTGACTAAGCAGAAGATACTTTTTAATTGATTTCTTCACAGGCATAATATACAGGAAGAAAGGTCCCCTTCTAGCGGAAAATTGTATGCATGTTTTATATGCTTTAGATACATAGTTCCTACTGTCGGTTCCCACCAATCCAAGAAGATGGAATCACCATGTGGATCCTCAACAAAAAAAGATAATATTGCTGTCTGATTCAAGCCCCTAAGGATTTATTTGTGTAGGGGCTCCAAATGCTACCTAACACCTTCCAGAGACCCCGCTAAGATGATGTAGGACTGTTGTATAAATTAACTGAAAAAGAGAGAGACCTTTTTTTAACAAATAAAATAATGTATTAAACTTGAGAAACCTTAGAAAAACAAGTTAAATCCTTTTTTGTTCTTCATCTGAAATGAGTACTGGCTTCTGCAGAGAATTCAGTGAGAGAAAACCAACTCGCAGGAGGCATCAGAGGTGCAGCTTCCCGGGGTCTGAGCTGCATCAAGGCAGCCTAAGGCACCTGCCAGCAACAAAGGAGGTGCCAGAGTTTGCAAAGCCTCCCAACCACACCAGCTCAGAGTGTGGAGCCAGACAAATTGCTAATAAGCAATAAACAATCATCCTTCAGCAAATTAATATCAAGCAGCAAGACCCACAGGTTGCTGATAATCTAGAAATGGAGGTTAGCTGTTCAAGCAAAGCTGGGTCTGCTCAGTGTCTTGACTGCCAGTTCAGGGGGATCTGAACTGAGGCATAAACAGAAATGTGTGTAAATAACAAAAATAAAGAAAAGAGGCAGAAATCCCAGAACTGAGAGGATCTAGAAAACTAAATGCAGAAAACTAAATGCAATGTAAACTATGTCTACAGTACATATGGGATATTTGATTTGCTAAACATCAATTCAGCTTTACCTATACAGGGAAAGAATTGCTATTTCTCTCATTATGGACACAATCATACTTAGGCAAAGACCCCGTGTGCAAAATAGAAACACATTTGATAAACCCTTTAGTTTGTGTTGCTTTCGTTATTTATATACCTTTCAAAAAGATCTTTTGGGTTATCCCTAAACATGCAATCTCTCTAATTTCTCCCATTTAATATTTCTTGTAATAATGATCATAATTTCTATGTTTGTAGTGTATTCCTGGGGTTTGAGACCCCTTAATGTGCCAGACAACAGCTTGTCATGGAAGGCCACAGAGCAGGGGGATATTGTGGTGCTGCAGAGCAGCCTAATAGGATACACCTAGTGTGCCTCAAAGGTCCTGCTCCACCCTATGACCCAAAGAGCCAAATTCAGTGCTGTCACATCAGGCAGCACAGCATAATCCAATAGGGGTAAGCAGGAAACATTAGAAAGATTTGGTTAAGATGGTGCAACTTCTGTGGGTTGACAGCACCTTGGTTGCTTAGATGAAAAGAAATTAATTGCAGTCATGAAGAAGGAAATTTGCCTTCTAGTGTTGGTCATTGCATAACTCAGTTGCAGGAGCAAAATTGCTACAGTGGCGCAGCTCCATCACTTTACACAGACTGAGGATCTGTCCATTCAGTATAATTTAGAAATTTTCCAACCCTTTATTCAGTAGAATGCAGTCTGAGGTGACCTTTTGCATGAACCTCCAAAGGCCACAGAAACTGAATACTTCCAAGCTGACCATCTGACTTATCCTTGTGAAAAGTTACTCTGTATTAAAAGGTCAAAAGAAAAAGAAAAGAAAAGGCTTCTCAGCAGGGAGCTGCCCTTTGGGATGTTAGGTAATTTAAATTAACTGGCATCATGCTGAGTAGCTTACATTTCTATATCTGTATGTGAGTGGGAACAGCTAAGGTTAAAGGGTCAGTCTCTTCTTCAGCAGGAAGACATCCCTTTGCTGCTCCTGCTTCAGTGAGCACAATGCTGAACACCAGCAGATTCTTCTGGGGTCTGTTCCTGCATTCTGCATGTCGTGGCAGAGGAACTGAAAATGTTAATGTGACAACAAAAGTAAAAATAGATCTCTCTTTTCCCTGACTCTTACTTTCCAGGGTTCATTGTCAGAGTTGCTCAGCATCCTCATACTTCTACTTCTTCAGGATATTATGCCTAGCCCCTTTAGGTAGGAGGATATTTTGTAGGACAGCTAGTATTAACTTCTGCAGGTACTTCAGTGGGGAAGTTTGTAGAAAATGGAAAGAACAGAAGCTGTTAGGAGCTTGTTTAAACATATGACCTCTAGCTATTAAGTTAGGAGAATAAATTGCAAAAGTGCAATAAGCTATCTGCTAACAACACAGGTGAAATTTAAATGGTCTTGTAGCCTTTAATCACAGGTCTAGGAGTAAGGGTCCCTGGCACTGTATCAAGTTTTCTCTGTGACACTGAGTTTCTGCAGGCTCTGCCCAGTATGAGGAAAATGGAAGAAGCAATCATTTCAAGTGATTTTGCAAAATCCACTAATTTATTTTTGGAAAGTACTTTGATGCTCATGTATAAAATCAGCATATTGCTTCAGAAGTGTAAGAAGCAGTTCCAGAGGTTTTGTTCTCATTCAGATGCAGTGGCAGCATTTTTTGCATATGCTTTAGCCTTACCTCTCTTCTTTCCCGTGGGATAGGAGAGGAGAGAATTTGTATGAGTTTTTGAGTTTTGGGGATTTGATTGTTTTTCATACATGAATGATGTGCTATACATTTCACTAAAGACAACAAAGCAACACAAAAGCATCTCTCACTTGGAAAGAAGGACAGGATGATATTCCAAGACAGAGTCGGTGAAGTTCATGATGAATAAGTGAATTACCTATTCATTCACTGATTCATTGAAATTACCACTCAGAAACACAACAATTACTGACACATTTCATACAGAACATGGTTGCTAATACAATTCATGAGTTAGCCACAGAATAACTCAGTAACCTCCTTTCATAGATTTAGTAATTTTAAACCTTTTCTTTCAAGGTTTCTCTTTTTTTTTTTTTTTCAATGCACTTCTTGAGACCACACAATGCAGTATTTTAAATTAACATACTGTTCAGGTTTTTAAAATTATTTGGTTCCACCTGGTGTTTGACACCACATCAGAGGTGTGCATTTTCTCGCTGTAACACAGTCCTTCCATGTCTCCTTGCATAATTAACTTCTTGCATACCAACTAAATCAGTTAATGGATATATTACTGATAAGTTTATTAATAGAAGGCAGGTCAAACTGATTCAGAGGCATTAGCATATCTCTAAGCAGAAGATTGCATTAGAGACTGAGACTGTTTATTTGTGTAATTGCCTTATCACCAAACTATTAACTAGTGCTGTTTTGTAACTCAAGGAATCTTCATATTATTCTTGCAAAACTGAAGATGAAGTGTACCATAGCCTTCAAAATGCTATATACATTGGGATTCCAGCCAGTAAACAACTGCAAATGGAGCTGGGGGGACAGAGAAGTGAAGTGTGAGGCACACAAGCAATTGAATTTATGCTGCAGTTTTAAACATCTAAAGCTGCTATGCCAATCAAATATGTAACCCTTATAGTCAATAAACTGAAGGTGATTAATCTCACCTGTTTCTGGCATTTATTGTAAAAGTGATGTGAATCACCCTCCAGGTTGCCTGTTTCTTTATATCAGTGATCAGATAAGTCTTGAGTGACCAATTTACATGAGAGAAGAAGAAAAATTCTACCCTGTCTAGAGGGAATTGCCTGCTAAAGGTGCTTCTTCCCCACAGTGAAAGGTCTACACAGTTCCAGGGAGAGGCATCCCTCGGCTGACTTCCAGCAGCACTGGAGCCACATTGGAGAAGCCATGTCAGCACAGCTGCTGCCTAGCTGAGACACGCTGGACAACAGATTGCTTCACCAGCCTGATGCCATTGTTGTACGCCCTTGCTGGATTAGCAAGATGCACACCCACACTTCAGTCCTGTCTTCCCTTTACAGAATAGATGGAACCTAAATTTGTGACCCACCAGATCTACACAAGACAGGGAGTGTGGAAATCTCTTTTATCTTCCATTGATCATTATTGATTTCGGTCTTGTCAGACCATAACTTCTTTCCAAATCAAACTGCAGCTATTGAATTGGAAAACAGTCTACTTAACAAATTGTGCATTAAGATATCATTCCCACCAGGCTCTCCAACCACTGGGAGACAGACCTGTCATTTTCCTGTGTGACAACCAGCCCTTGAAAGAGGTTCAACCCCCTGATGAATGTGGTATCTTGGCCCAAAAAGGTGATTTATTTTTCTGTGATGCTAGTCCAGTTTACTTGAGGATTAAGATGAAGTCTGAGATGGGCAATACCTTAGTTCAAGAGAGGTCATCACAGACTAACTAATCACAATCAATTGCCAGATGATTACACTGAAGTTCCTGTCTTGATTTGTAGAAGAAAAGAGCTCCTGAAATGTTTATCTCGGGAATCTAGGAGAAAATGTGATAGCCAGACTGAGCTAAGACATTGTCCTAACAGCCCATCCTAAGCCATTAGCAGCTTACATTTACCTGATCATTACATCATGTTAAAATGCAATTAATCAAAATTCTAACACCTTTTCCTTTTTTTTTTTTTTTTTTTGACAGGAGGTCAACACTTCTACGAGAAGTTTATCCAAAACCTAGCATGATGGCACTCCTAAGTTTCATCCATCCAGGTCTGTGTATTTTCTGTAATTGCCATGAATGCCAGGGGAGAAATGTGGTTGCAGAGCCCTTGCATTCATGCTGTAGCCTGAAGCAGTACATAAGGTAAGCACTAACAAAGGGGTTTACTGTTCACCTCATCTTGCTGTCTCAACTTCCTCTCCCTTGGGCTTTCACAGACAGATAGCTAATATGTATTAATTATTTTGCTATAAATCCCTCTTGCTTTTCTTGCCATTTTTCAAGTTAGTCCAGAAAATGCTTTGAAAAGCTAGTTGAAATCTAAATGAATGTCCACACTGGAGGAAAATCTTCCATTTTTCTCTACCATCAGTTCTTACAACTTACTTAATTTACGCTGTTGCAAATAAAGTCAAAGAAAATTGCCTTCTCCAAAGCAAAAATGCTAGAAGATAGCCTTCCATTACACTCTCTGCATGGGAAATTGAATAATCTGTTCACATAATCTGTGTCAGTTGTGGAAAACTAACCAAGAAAAAATACATATAATGATTAAAGACAATAACTTCTTATCACTGATTCCAATTTTAGACAATTTTATGCATTACTATGGGGGCATGCAACTTTTCCATTTACTGTGAATGAGTCCTGCAATACTAAAACTAATAGGTGCAAGTGGGGCACACGTTTCATAGCCACCTAAATTTACATATGTTTTTATACTCAACTAATTAAAAAATCCCAATCGCAGGACATAATGTTTTCTTTACCCTTTTCTGAAATTTGTGATATTAGCTGTGATATTAGTTACATAGAGTAGAATTGTATGTATTTTAAATATATCACTGGTCATGCAGCATAATAGTGGAATCAAATACTATCTAGAACAGCAGACAGATTGTCACATATACTGAATTTGAAGTAATTAAATTTCCCAGTAGAGAATCAAGCCTTTGAATACATTTTTAACTGATTTTTCTCTTCAATTTTATCTGCAATAAACTTGATCCTTTCTGAACTTGACCGCATACCGTAGTCTTGGGAAAATGGAATCACTGAACACATTTTGCATCCTTTCACTGCTCTTCTATACAGCTGTGCATATCAAAAGAATCCTCAATTCATTACAAGGTGCAGCCATGAATAATATTCTCTGAGAGACAAAGACATAGACTGCATGTGATTGACTGTACATAGGACTACATCTATAACAGGAGAGACATACAGGCATCCTGCAAAGGCTTTGCAGTTAGCTGACCTGCATGTGGATTTAAGATGTGTTTGCTGAGGAAGCAAAGCCAAATCTGTGTATGAGTTAGAGCTGATTTACACCCCCAAAAGATGGAGCCCCACAATCTCATACAGAGAAGTGCTGACCATGAAAACCTTTCCTTGAATAGTGAATATTTTGATAGGTTCTTAGAGAAGTGATGGTACGTAGAGGAAAAAGTGTTCCTGCAATCCTCTGAGTATTCATCTGTGCCTAAGGTCTCTGTTCTGCTCCTCTCAGAAGAGCTACACTGTTTCTGCATATCCATATTTAGAAAATACCAAACCCCCAAAACCTAAACATAGAGGATGAAAACTGTGCTAAATAAATTATTTTTAAAAGTGTCGTAATTGGGAAATTATATTTTGAACAAGGAACTTTGGATTTCAGATATGAAAGATATCCCAAAACCTAAACATAGAGGATGAAAACTGTGCTAAATAAATTATTTTTAAAAGTGTCGTAATTGGGAAATTATATTTTGAACAAGGTACTTTGGATTTCAGATGTGAAAGATATCCCAAGTGGCAGCATGGGTTGTAATATTCTTGCCCTCTTGTATCTATCAAAATGTCCCCCAGTCATGCTAAGTTGGTGCAAATGCTTGTAGTGGGTACTTCTACTGCCTTTCTCTTGTGTGTGTGCATGTTTTACTGGACATATGCGGGTCTGAGAGATCAGAGACACTTTTCCCCACTGTGCATTTGTGTGCAAATTACCTCAGCAAAGATTACACGTAGGGCAGGACTATGAAAAGAGCAGGAGACTCAGAAGTGCAGTGGGAGCACAGGGGGGTGTGTGTGTCTGAGCTCCAGCACAGATTTCCCTGTACCACCTGTGGGTGTCTGGGGAACCATCAGCCTCGGTAGGAATTACACATGCACACAAACTGAGATGAGCTCTGCAGAGGCCCTGTACTGCCTGTTTGAGCAGATGAGAGCCTTTTGGCATAAAACATAAGATTTGGCTGTTCTTTACAGAAGGTGAGTCAAATGGAAAAACTGAATGGTAATGGTATTTTGAGAATTAAGTGTTATCTGGGGAGTTGTGTCCTCAGTCAACAAGCTTCCTGCAAAGCTGCATCAGGCTTTGCTGGTGTTGGTCAGCATGTGCAGTGTGCTGCTGCAGTAACAACAATTACAATTAAAAGTAGCTTGTTTGCCTGAAGCAGCAAGCAAAGTGGAAATACAAGAGGAGACCTGACTTTTTTGAAAACAGTTGGAGTATTCTGTAATCCACCCACCTGAACGTTGTAATGATCTGATAAGTGTGGGGAAAAATATCTGGATCTCAAATCTCACACCTCAGCAGCGCATTGCAAATTGAATTAGGTAAATGATAATTAGCTTAAGCAGGTATTGTGGCTGGAGCTGAATGAGTGACTGACTGTATTCTGATGAAATAAAAGAAGCTCCACTCCCCTCTAAATTTCTCCTAGTGGTACTTGTTTTCCTAGTAAGTGTGTAATGGAAATGTTGAGCCACAAGGAAAAAAAAAGGAAAGGGGGACTAAACGGAGAAAATGAGGAGAAAGGAAAAGGAAACATAAATTTGGGAACCCTGAAAATGCATATTTATGATTCAGTTCTTGAATGCCTCTTGTATCTGAGGATATAATATCTTATTTCAGGAGTTAAATGAAGTTTAGAAACCCAGTGAATAGATGGAAAAATTTTGCTGCAGATTTCACAAATACAAAACTAAATTCATACCATATCTATAGTCCTGAAACCCAAAATAATGAGAAGAGTTGCACAATTGTTAAGTGTAGCAGTATTTAAATTGAAATAATAATTATATTCCAGTTGTGTTACTGATTTTCAAATAGGTTCTCCTGTTTAGGAAGAAACTCTTTAATATTGTCTGCTATTTTCTTAGCAAGCACAGAAAGTGAAATTCTAAATATTATAATAATTCGGGCATGTATAGCTCACAGACACAAATATTTACAGTTATAAATTTAGTTTACCCGAGGCAAAGATCCAGAAAGCTGTGAAACATCTTCTTGCCTAACATCTGTGCTGAGCTATGTTGGGGAATGTCAGGAATATGGGTGGATCAATTTGGGAACTTTATTGTATAGCCTGTGGAAGAATGTAGGGCTCTGCTGACATATGGCCTATGGCCTTCCATATCCATAGATCAGTCCTGAGTCTCAAGAGGTTAATCCTGAGAAAGAAACTAGAATGTTTCTTTTTGGTTCCCAACAAGAGTGTTCCATTCTATAATCTTTATCTACCATGGTAAATCATACTATTTTATCTGAGTAGCTTAAAATATGTTGCAGAATTTAATTTCCATAGCAGCCTATGAAACAGGTAAGCATCACCTCTATTCTACAGAGGCATGGACATAAAACTGGGAGTAATTCTGGTTTCATTGTGCCCCAATTTAGTGGCTTATTCTACCTATTTCATATGAGCTACCAAGTGCAGTGAAGTAAGAAACATTCTTATACAAACCATAGCTTACTCCCAGACTATATAGGATGAAGCCAGTATTTTTTACATTATTTTCTTACAAAGAAATGCACCCATTCCAAAAAAGTAGTATTTTGGAGAGCTCTATTCTTGAGCCAGAACCCCAGCCAGTGAAGGCTGGAATTGATAAGTTTGGGGTTTGTTGGGCTGGCCTCTCCTGATCAAAGAGCATTTCAGTGGAAAACCCCAGCCAGCTCCACTTGGGTGGATCTACCCTCTGTCAGGCACACCAGCTCTGACCCAGCCAGCATGTCCTGGCTCGTAGCTGATTCCTTCCATCTTCCCATCTCAGCTAGAGGGAAGCACGTTTCAAACCCTGTCACTTCAGGTTTCTCTCCTGGTGATTATTTCACTGCCAAGAACCATTAATATGGTCCTTGATGGCACTAACGTATTTAGAGACCAGAGCAGATTTAGTTCATATGGGTGTGAGATTATTAGGGTTTTTATTAAAATACTTTTAAAGAATTAAATTGCATACAATGTAATACAGTAAACTGAAATAATCTAGGTGATAATTAGGCAAAAAATAAATAGCAAAGTACACAAATTTCCCAAAGGATTTCACATATAAAAATTTAAGAGCATGAAAAGATACAAAAATCATTAATGATGTCCACAGTTCTGTACAAATACTAAGTTAGTATCTTTCAAATTTCTCTAATCTTGCTTAAGCAAGGCAAAGAAACGGTGCTCTCCTAAAGCACTGACATGACTTTATGAGCCTTACTTAGAAGCAGAAGTATTTATTAATACTCTGAAGAACTCAAATCACAACTTGTCATCAAAACAGAATAAAAATCCTGTATCTAATGCTTTGATTTACTCCTAGAAAAATTCTCATTTACTTCACTTGGCCAAGTAAGGGTAAAAAAAAGCATGAAATGGGTGAAATAATTTATTTTGGGAGAAGTTATCTGTTTAAATGGTCCTCTTAGGCAAGACACAATTAGAATTACATTGGTCTTTTCTCTTTATTTCCGGTCTCCCAGGAGTGTATTTATGAATCTCAAGAGGGGTGCTTTTTTGTCCTGTTAGCCTTAATTGCATTTTGTTTAGCTCAATGCTTTAAACAAAAAGCTCTTCCCAGCATGGTTGAATTATGAATCTCAAGTTTCTGTAAGGATGCAAAGTTTTTGCTGTAAGTTGGCTCTTTATATATGTGAACTTTTCTGGATCAGCTACATCTTAACCTGCAAATGGAAGTCAGACCTTGCAACTAAGGGGAAAAATTATCATTCCAAAAGAAGTAGGAAAGGTTTTAGAGATACAGAAATAGAGTCCAGGCTTAAGTAACATATTCTATTGCTTCGATTTCATAATTCAGCCTAAGTATGATTGATAAATTAACATTATAAAAAGCAGGACAACATCTGCTCAGCACTATGGGAATAGGAAGGAATTCAGACATTTGAGAAGTTGTTACGCAGATATTACATTCTACATGGGAACATGTGAAGAGAGTTTACAGTAAAAATAACTTCTGGTGCCTACTTGTATTCCTTTTTAAATGTACACATATGCCTTTTGATTTTAGCACACAAATACTATAACTTTTATTCTAGATTTAGTTTTGAAATTAGACTAAAATAAATGGATGGAGTAATTAAAAATGACCCATGTGCATGCTTATATTTGTTGAATACTTTCATGTATCCTGTTTAATGAAACAGCTTTTACATATTCTCACTGTACCTCCCTGATTAAAAATAAAGGCTTCCTCATTGTAATTCAGATCATATATGTGAGAAATATGTCCCAGCCTGGCACTGGTTTTTAAAGCTTCCAACCTTGTATTCATTGCGAGTTAGTTAACCACTAATTATTGCTACTAATAAAATTGCACGGTACATTGATTTATGTAGGGATTGCTTAATTCAAGATCAAAGCCAAACCTTTTTATTCATATCTTAAGAGATGAAGGATGTAATTGAGTTCGCATATGGGCTGTTAAGTAACTTGCATATTTACCTCATACCTAGAACCGCTTCCTGAGCTGGTGCGCTGGCCCTTTAATCCAGGGCATGAAGTTCAAACAGTAACACTACTGAAAGGGAGCTATAAAGAGAGATAGATTGGGAATCCCTGCATCCTGATTACCCAAGATAAGAAGGTATTTGGGAGTGGAAGAAAAGGTGGTGAGAGCTAAATTAGCTGTCTTTGAGATAAAAGTTAATTTCCTTGAGGGAAGAGCCCAGTTAAGACACTGTCCCGTTTAAATCTAAATGCTCACAGTAAAGGCAGCAGGAAACTTTTACGTTTACTGGAGATAATATTTATGGTTCTGGTGGTTGCCTCTGCAGAGGGGACGGCAGGCAGTGGTATATACAAACACCTTAAGAGATAAATGTCTGCAGAAGAACGCAGGTCCCCTAGAAAGCGTTGGGTACTGAAACAGAGAAAGAAATTGAATTAATATATGCAAAAACCTGCTTTTACTGTGAAGCTAAAAATATGCAGGATTTTCTTATGAGCTCCACAAATCATTATAGATGATCAGAGCAGTATCTCAGAGAAATGCCAATTACTGACTTCCCAGATTGCTCAGCATAAGTGATCAAGTGCATGTTGCAGCTGAGAGATCTGCACAAAAACATTTTGCACACATGCTGCAGAATTC
This sequence comes from Promerops cafer, assembly GCA_013398275.1. Taxonomy (NCBI): domain Eukaryota; kingdom Metazoa; phylum Chordata; class Aves; order Passeriformes; family Nectariniidae; genus Promerops; species Promerops cafer. Next base: position 1,151,858 of record VZSE01014380.1, on the reverse strand, counting down.
AGACCCTGAATATTGAAACCTACTTGTAAATAATTTGTTCTGATTTAAACAATGTGTTTGTCTTTGGAAGCAGCTGGTGTTTAACTGTTATACTGATTTTAATGTTGAGAAAGTAAACAATTTATGATTGATGTTAGCAGTAGTTCACTATGCAGCCTCATGCATGCTTAAAAAGCCTTTCATATTATGGTATGTCTCTATACACAGTACAAGAAAAGAAAAGGCAAGGAGACTTGCAAGTATTTGTGTCAGAGAGGATTTTTCTTTGGACATTGCACTTTCTCCCGGGTCTGAAACGCCTTCTTACAGATGGGGCTGGCAGGAAGGCCAGGGCAGGATCCCAGGAGCATGTATGCACACTTGCTTTCATTTAGAAATGGCTTGAGCCTCAGGCAACCAAATAGTGGAAACTGGTTTCAAACACTGTTGCATCCTGTCCCTTCCTTTGCTTCCTGCCATCTCCAGCTACTCCAGAGTCTCAAAAGCCTTGCCCATTCCACTTTTCTCCAGTACTTCCAACAAGACCTGACCAGAATCTGATTCTGGGAGCATCCTGGGGTGCAGCTGGCTCCCCCCTGCCCTGAGACTAGAGGTGCCTGGGGAGCTCTTACCATGGGCTAAGCCTTGGCTGAAGTGTTGGCTTCAATGCCTCTCTGTCCTTTGTTCATTGAATTAATTTGTGGACTTTCTTACCTAGTTCACAGGAAACTATATTGCTCAGACCTATATCTTAAGCAATGTGCTCACAAGCTTACTTTCAAAGTCATGGAGACACTTGAAGAGCTTAATTTATAAGCAAAGGCATAAGAAAAGTCCTATAATTTTCTTTATATTTAATTTAAAAAACCACCCTGCCTGATCCGGGTTGAAACTCAAATTTTCACTTTCCATTTTAGTCTTGCCTGGGATGCCTTGCAAGCACCCTGGTGTAGCTCCATGAGCATCTTCCTGAATAGAGACTTCAGTCTGTGCCCTGTCATGTTTTAGAACATAATTTTTTCGGTCATCTAATTAAGCAAACTGGTTCATTATAAGCAATGCTAAGGTGTTGATTCAATTCCTGCCTCTGATTTTTTTTTTCAAGGTTGTTTACCTGTGAAGCCATGTGTAACTAAAGAAAATCCCCACAGCAAGTGGTAGAAGATTGAGAGAGAAGAGGCCTCACTATTGCATTTCTTTAAGCTTTAGTCCAAAATCTCCAAGCCCCCAAGGTTTAATTATCGTGTGCAGTCTAGTGTTGAATAGGAAAAAGGGACTGTAGCACGAAGGAAAGATTTTCACACTGATACTCACAAAAGAACAGGAGCATTAAATGAAAAAAAAAAAAAAAATGTTCTAAGGTTCTCAGTGCATTTGAAGAGAATAAAAGGGAAATAACTGTCAGGGACCGAGCAAATTATGAGTGGAATTATAAATAGTGAGTGTTTCTACATCTCTACAAGAAGAAATGCATCTTTTGGCTTACTGCAGCAGAATAAATACACCAGAAGAGTACAAGTTAGAGCTTTTCAAGTTTTCTTAGGCCTTTTCTTTATCTTATTTCAAATTAGGTTACTGGCTTAAAAGAACTCAAAAGGTGAAAAAGACCTCACAGTATTATTCACTTTAGCACATATGTGACCTGAAGAGGATTAAAGGTTTGTTCAATCTCTATTCATAGTATTCTTACAGAATTTTCAAAGGGCCTTTTAAACAAAGGTTGCCAAACAAAGCACTTCTTTTGTTGCTACTTAGCTGAGGCCTATTGTCAATTAATAAGCAGGTTTTCACTTCAGTGTAATTGGGGCTTTCAATTCCAATTACGCTGCATACATATAGAAAATGTGAATGCAATATTAATAGCAACATAAATTTGTGCATATGTGTGTGTATACATAGATACACATGTACACATCCTCCACAAACATGTCTCCATGTAACACCATGCAATACTCTGTTACAGCAGGTGCTATGTTCCACCACAGACTTGGCTGCATTTTAATTGTACCTTTAATCTGTATCTCCACAAAATGTTTTGATATTCTCAAATTTGATGTTATAAATAGCCTGTGCAGACAATAATTATAGTTAAAGCAGGAGTAAGTACTACTACGGTTACATTTATTCCAGACACCAATATATATTTTGATATTTTTAATTAATTGCATTTTCTAGACTGAAAATTTGTTACACTTTGAATTTTTGGAAAAGTTTGAATAAAGGATGTTCCACTCCATTTTGGTGAACTGAAAATTAACATTTATTGTCTTTCCAACCTTTTCTTGAATGAGCACATCTTGAACTGGAGTAGCTCATAATAAATACCATTTACCACGGTATTTATTAATAATAAAACAGTCTACTTTTAGGGTAGGAAGGAAATTTCATTTTGAGATGGATATATTATGAGATTTTGAAAAATGATGTATTGTACTTATGCCTTTCAATCACACCACACACCTGGAATTCAACATAAACACACTTATTTTATGCACTCACACATATGCATGTCTATATATACAAAGAATACATACATATATATACATACATATATCTGCATGTACATTATTGTATGTGGAGATTAATAGATGGTGAGATAGATGTGAGTATATAGATCAATACACTCACTAGAATTCTTGTGGGATTTTGACCCCCTTAAATAGAAGTGATTCTTTATTGGAGGAAATACATGTGACACAAAAGGATTATATCCTTATTTGCATAATTAATCTAAGTAAAGTACTTAATGGAAGTGGAATAAACTGACTGCTGATGGAAGCAAAAGTGCCATGTGCAAGTGTGTGAGACTGACCCAAGCTCCATCCTCAGCCAGAAAGGAGAGGGCTCCTTATCTGCCAGGTGTGGTGACAGATAGGGCTCCAACGCTTCAGCGTTTACAGGAACCAAGCCAGTGACCTGCAGGTACTTGGAATCATCGGAGTCTTAGGGCAGGTGAGCTGTGGAGAGCTCAGTGCAGCCCTGGCCTCAGTCTGGGTGGAGAGGCTGCACATTTTCTGGGCTCTCACCACACCTGGTACAGCCCCTATCAGCCCCTGCTGCAGGGAGGGGAAACGTTCTCATCATGTGCCTTTTCTCCCCTTCAGAAAATCTGCCTCTAAGAATTCATGCTGGAGGAAGATTTTCCCCCGCTCTCATTCTAGACTCTATATTATAAATCTCATCTCTCAGTTTTTATCCAACTATTTCTAATCTGTGGACCTGAATCCTTAACTTTATCCCTAATTTTTATTCCCAGGTTATTGTGAACTAGAAGAATTTATAAATCTTTGGAGATTTATCATTACAGATACCTTTACTCTTTCTTTCTTTCTTTAAAATCTCTAAGAAGACGTATATTCCTAGAATTGCTGTATCTGGGTAGATATAGACATTTTTATGCACACATATGCCTTTACAGATAGATGTGTGTGTGTTATAATAATCCTCGTTATACATTCATAGATGTCCAAAGTAGGAATTTTTCAGAAGTCAATAACTTGATGACATAAACCCAGAATACATGTATCATATACAGTCCCTATATTTGAAGGGATATGTTTATATTTGAAAGGTGCATACAGATAAAAATCACGTGAATGGAGTCCTGTGTTTATATCATTAGCCTAAAGGATTTCTTAACATTTAAATGAAATACCAGTATATAATTCTGTTTGACTTTTTTGGTATGATGCAGGCCTTGTAAAATGTAGCTCTCTAGATATAATGCAACATTGCCCTGAAGATTTTGAAGCTATTAAAAGAACAGTTTGTATAATACTCTTGGCTGAATATACTGAAGTTTCCAAACTGAGTATAAATCTGAAAAACATCCTTCATGCACGTTTGCATGGAAGCTTGCCCAAGAGGTCACAACCTTCCATAAAAATTCACCTTTCCATAAAAAATTTGTTTTGTTTTGATAATACTGAAATTCAAATATATTTTCTACTTTAAGGATGGACTGACTTTCCACTACGTCTGAATATGTCCTAGTGTTAAGACTACCTCTGAAAAATACAGTAAAAATATGAGGTCATTTCCATTAAAATGTGATAAGATATTCTGGACACAGCTCCCAGATCAGACCCAGAACTTAAATAGTTCCTATTCAAGAATTCATAATGCAACAAGCAGTAGCAATAGTCTATATCTACTCTTTAGGATAATATAATGGTTTGAGTTAAAAATATATCAGCTTTTGGGCCCCTGAGAGTGTGTACTTGTGTTTGTGCCGCATGGATTTAGAATAATCCCTTCTGACAGGATATAACAAATATAAGTGCTGAAAGTTATTTTCCCCCATGTGGTGTCTACAGATCTTGCCCAAGAATGCCAGATGAAGCTTCTAAAAGTTACAAATGTTATATAGTGCATGACATTTAAGCTAAAAACCTAAAAAATTAGGTTAATTACTTCTACTGTGTGAGAAGGAAATGGTGCAAGATAAGCTGACTTTTTTATAGAATACATATCTGTAAAAGAGACACTTCCTTTGCTTTGGATCTTCTCTGGGATCCTCCTCGTATGGGTGAATGCCACCAGGGAAACAATATCACTACAGCACACCTTTGGTTTTGAAAGTCAGAGAAATTTTAAAAGTGCTATGTATTTTTCAATATGATCTAAAGCAAGTTGTTTCAACAAGTCTGTCTGTAGTCATATAAACCAGCTCTGCCTAATAACCTGCAGAAAGAGAGATTTCTATTTATTTATTCATCTTTACTTGTAAAGATGTGTGAGCTGTGAAGAACAGCAGCAGAGATCAGGGAAAGGTTCAGTTAGCCCAATACACGGCATACAGAAGTGCAAAGAAATAACATTTTAAAAAGAGGAGCTGTAGACTGATTTCAGTGCATTAGATTTTGAGTCAGCATCTTCAGAAACCAGAAGCTTGAACTAGAAGCTATATCTAGAGCTTCATTTAAGAGGTTTATGCAAGAACTATTTTCCGTGACATTTTCTTGCCTTTTTCCTCTCTGTACTTTTGAACCCTGCAACATCATGCCACTGTGAGTTCCATAACTCAGTGCATTTCCTTTTCTTTCCTTTGTTTTCAGCCTTCCACCTGGGAATGCCTTAGTTTCTCTTACCACTGCTCTCCAGTCACATTCTTCACACGTTCAGGATTTTATTCAGCAATAATGTGTCCCAGTCACCTCTTTTCTACACCTTCTAGCTTTTTCCTGTACCAAAATCCCGGCATATTTTTAATAATCTTTTTTGCTTTTCCAGTTGTTCCAATATCCTTTTGAAAGAAGATGACTGGAAATACACATGGTGTGTGGGACATTGGCAAAGCAGTGCACAGTGATGATTTCTGTTTTCTCTTTCTTTACATGGTCAGGTTTGTGTTTACCTTTTGCCTACAGCTGAACACTTAGTCAACGCTTTCAAAGGTTTATGCATCCCTGCCTAGGCTAATTTATAGCACTCTTTGTACTTCTATAAGTGGGTTTATTCCCTTCTTCTGCATACATGTGTGTATTCATCTGCTATTTTGTTATTTAACCAAGTATGGTTTTATTTGCTTTGTTTTGTTGTTTAACTGCAGCTATTTGCAATCAGGTTTACCTCTGACCCTTCCAAGTCGGTTTATAGAACTTCCAGTTTTATTAGCTCCCTCTATGGTCTTTTCTACATCATTTACAAGTACATTGAATGGTGTAGATCACATCAAAGATGTGATTTCTGAAAATGTAAAACAAGTGTTCAAGGAGAATTTATCTTTTCTGTGATTTTTCTTCTCTGTTGTAGCTCAAAAATGGAAAAGTCAAAGATACACTTTAGCAAGTCCGTTGTTCTTTAAGAATGTAATCCTGCAGAATATGAAAAGAAAATAGTGCTTTGAAGTTCTAAATACCTAAAATATGGGAAAATGTGGCTATGCAGGGTATCTTTGGTCTGTTTTCTGGGAAAAACAACAAACTTTGAGACAACTGTCTCTGTTCATTGAGACACACTTATGGAATTAGTTACTGCAATATTTTTGTGTGCATTATGTGTAATAGATATAGTTTACACTATAGCACAGGAAGCTTCAGCTGCCAATCTGAGCTATCTAAAGTTTTAACTTAGGTAGGAGTTTTCCTGCTCATGTTTAGTCCCTTCAAACTCAGGTGCATATCCAAGCCCTGCACAGAGGTTCTGTCTTTAGTTGGAGAAGACAAACACATCTAGAGCCCATTCTAAAACAGGTGTCCCAGAATAGCAGGATGAGTCACCATCTGGAATAATGCCCATCTTATTTTATTTACTACAGAGTGCACTTAAATAACTAGCTAGGCTAGACACTTAACTTTTAAATTATTACAGACAATTGAGATGAATTTTACCCCACATAATTAATTTAATCACCTTTATAGCTACAGAGTGAATTTTTGCAAGCACAAGGAGCTAGGTTGGTGGCTATTTGGTAAAAAGACATCTGCAGAATTTATTTTATCAGATAGAGCCATTTCCTCTGAAAAGTTTTCCAACAAGTTCTGGATCTTAAAGACTCACATACATGGAAAAGTAAGCACACTTGACAACTTTTCCATGTAACTGGAAATGATGCCAGTTTAATTAGGCTGATGAATTCCATGTGGAAATTCTTACTTTAGAATTAGAAGGGATTTTTAGCCTAAACTATTTCCAGACAAACATTGCTGAAATTTAAAAAAACATAAAGAAAACACCCTTAAACAAACATACCACCTTTTACAACTTCGTGAATATGTTTGCTGATACAACTCGAACATTTGGTTTATCATCTCTTTTAGACAGCCACCCTCACCAAAATAAGTGTAAAGAGACATTAAAGTGTAGCTCTATAAAGAAGCACAAAAAAAATTAAGGTTTCTTTGTGAACTTGATAAAAAGTCTATGTTTTTCCTTTTTTTATTTTTCCCTATTAATCAGACTGCTTCACAATAAAACATCAGTTGTGAATTTTTGACTTTTGGATGACTGATTTAATCCTTATAGCAACTAACTTACAATCTTATTTTACCTTGGCATGTTCCTTTTAACCCTCAGCAATATGGAGTCTCAATTTTACCTCTGAATTAATAAATTTGTCTCCCCACTAGAAGTGGGAAGTAGTGGCAGCTAATGTAACAAGCAATGAGCCTGCCAATTTACTTGCTAGTCTGTCATTAGATTCCAGTACTCCAAATTATTTAGGAATATAAACATCTTCCATTTCATGAGATGTATTTCAATGGCCAGATGCTGGGGAAAAATTAAGAGAATCAGAGGAAAGAGATGGATATCACTACTGCTTCAAGCCTTCTGATTATGCAAACAACCTTCCAGCAGTCTGCAGCATGTCAGCATGGAGTCAAAGTCAATTTTCCAATCTGCCCTTGCAATTTGTGTCAGAGATCAGTGCCAGCATGCACATACTTTTCAAACAGGCTTCTATGGGTTAAATAAGGTACCTCTAAGTTGTGGCTGGTTGTTTGTCTTTCCTGTAGCTGCCTTTCATTTAATAATAACAGTTAAAAAAAGAAAACCACCTACAAACCAAATGTTTCATATACTAAAAAGGCAGAAGTGCATATACCTGCAAAATGGTAAAAATTCCTGTTCCTGGCAGTGGAATAAGCCTTTCAAGGGGTGAGAGAGGATGTTGTCCAAGCTGGGAATGGGTGTGGTCTGGTAGATGGAGGCAAGGACAGCAGCAGCTATTCCCATTTCACCTTTCTGTGCTCTCAGGGGCTACTTGCAGGCCTTGCAGGGGTCTGGGCAGTTCAGGACAATAGGCTTGGGCCACAGACTGGACAAATTGTTTATTACCTACAGCTGTAGAAGAGATCTTCAGGATCCCATCAGAATAGTCTGCATCAAGGCCAAGCTACATATCACCTGTAAATCATTGCAGATGATTCTCTGAGAGCTCAGAAAGAGAAAAGCTTTGCTTCCAGTGAAATCTCTCACTGCCTCTGCTTCTCCTGCTACAGCATCTGGCCAAACTGGTATGGCAGCAAAAAGCCAGCTGGAGTGACTGCCATCATAAATTGCTATGGATGCTCTGTTTGGTTTTTTGAGAAAAAGCCATCTACATAGATATTATTTCTCATGAAGTCAACTCATAAACAATAGGAAGGGACCACCTAGAATGATATAGATGTAGCCAACTGGCCAGCTTCCCTGGAAAATGTCAACTCTATAGCCTTGTATCTGCTTTATTACTCTCAAAGAAAGGATTCACGCCTGTTAAAATCATATTAGCATGCAAGTGATCTGAGATGCCAGTATAGCATCAGACACTCATGTGAGCAGTTTTCCCATGCACTAATGTATAAATTCCAGGTAGAAATGGATTCCAGAAGGCTAAATTCTGTCCTTGGTGGTTTGCAGGAATTATCCCCAGTCAAGCAGTCATTTGTTTAATTCTTTCATTTGATAATGTGTCACTTCACTGGATCATTTTCCTTGCCTTCCATGTAACCTTCCCTTGCGTAAGCCAAATTCCTGACTTGTCATTTGTTTTGGATGTAGAGCTCCATGTCCTTAGCTGATAAGACAGTATAGTTCCTTATCCTGAAGCATTAGACTGCTTGTCCATTGGCTACCAAGCACAGTCACTTTTCTTGTTGTATATGTCCCTGTTTTATTATTATTCTATTCTATTTAATTTGTCTACTTTCGTTCATAGTGTCACCATCTTATTTATTGTGTCTTCCATTAATTTACTGCTTTGAATCTGTCAATAAAAATAATTTGCTTTTACTCATCAACCTCTCCCAAATATCCCATGGATTAAGAAAATCTACTCTTTTTCACTAATTTCTAAGCCACATAGGAAAGATGGTAAGAGTCCAGTGGCTTAAAGTGCTCAGAAGTATCAATGACTGCGAAGAAGCCCTGCAAGACTCATTTTAGCAATTATCAGCAGAGGCTGAAGAAGCCCTAATGGAAGACCAGGGATGGGATTTTTTAAGGGCAACAGAAGAGTATGGATGGAGAAAGTCCCTGGGAGATTTTGTGGCTTGAACATGATATTGATGGAATAGGAGAGAGAAAGCTGAGGATAGCACTGAGGCACAGTGATGGATGGAAAAGGCAAAAGTAAAGCCCCTTCCTTACTTTTTGTCTTTTCCTTCTACTCCCTGTGGTGACTCTTACACAATCAAATAAATAAAATATCAAAAATCTAAATTGAAGTGGTTGGAATGGGTATAAAGATATTTAGAAATCTGGATATTTTCCAGGGTTAAAAATTTGGTTATGACAACAGCCAGTCAAAGCTTCAGGAACCAGTATCTAGAAAAGGAGAGGCATCTGGTTTAAAACAAAGTAAAGTAATCAAGATATTCTGATTTTAAAGCCTTGTACCTTTGTTTTACCTAGAAGTCATAATAATTTTTCTCTAACATTTTAGTTAATTCAATAATATAATAAAAAATGTGAAGTTTTTTTCACCCAAATTCAAATTTTTCCTCAGTTTAAGGAAAGAAGTAAATTGAAATTCCGAAAGTTTATTCAAAATGCAAATTTCACCCCGAAAAGAGAAAAACTACAGAAAGCCTCTAGATGCTCCATTACTTTTAATAAACTGGACACGGAAAACACTCAGATAACACTGTTTTGAACAACACTATAAAAATGAAAAAGGATAATAGAAGAAAACAGAGAGAAAGAGCCTTTTTACTTTCCCTTGTTACAGAAGCAAATGGGCACTCAACTAAAACTTAAAGGTGACATATCCAAAATTGATGAAAGAATCATTTCTCCTTTTGACAAAACACACTTAAGACTAAGGCCTTGGGACATTTTCTATATCAATCTGAAAACTGATTGAGAAAAAGCCACATAAAAGATCTGCCTGGAAAGTTTGATTCATTCTGAGCATGAGCAGCAAGAAATTACCAGTATCACCACTTAGGACTGAAGTGGAATCTGATGAAGTGAATCCCCTAAGTGGTTGCTCACACTGGAGATAAGGAGGAATGGATAGGAGAGTAACAAATATGAGACCTTTCCTGATACACTCTTTTTTGAAAAATAGCAAAAGTGATGGAATTTGTGTGGCTGACTCCCAAGTTAGTTTGGAAAGCCTTGATTAGTGGGTATAAGAATATTATCTTCCTAAGGAGGAAGAACATCAGTTGTTCTCCATTAAGAGATCACATTTTCCGTGCTTCTTTATCAGTGTTATATCAAAATCCAAACTTATTGGAAATGTTTCACTACAGCTGTTTATAATGAATGAGACAGAATATGTGTATCTTGCAAAACTGTCGGTGAATTGCCATGGGTTCATTTTCAAAGAATCCATCAATCCCTTAGGTATGGAGCAAAAATGCTGTGGACTGCTATCGGAGCTGGAGAAATATATTGAAGGGCAGAGTTTTTGAATGGCAGAAGCCATGCACTACATAGTGTGATGTAAAGAAAATCATTATTTGCATTCCCAGTAGCAGCCACGTGCACCTATTTCCAGGGCTCCTAAGACACAGCCCTTTCAACAGTTCCCAAACATCCTGATGCAATGACTGCAGAAAAATGAGGCTCTTTCGGTAGAAATTCACCACAGGAAAAATGTCCCACAGGAACCCTGTGGTGCATTGCATCTTACTTTCTTTCCCTCAAGGTTTATATTTTGTTTACACAGACTGGGGACCTAAGAGGATTTATATGCCCCCCTACTTTTAACTGTGTGGAAATTAGACATCTAATTTCATGCTTTGTGGTCAAAGGAGACCAGCATCACTAGAGCATAGTTTATCCCATCTGTCTCTGACATATGTCTTTGGATGGGACAGATACCCTTTTGTAAGTACTCTGTCTGCTCATTAATTATCGAGGGAGCCTCCATGAGTAATTTAGACTAGATGTATCACTTTTTCAAGGTACAGCTAGGTGGGATGGATGGAACTCTAGCTTCAGTGATCAAGACACTGTTCCATGTGCAAGCTTTCTATTAGTACCAAGATTTCCAGGACTCCTTCTGTGCCAGCCAAGAGGGTGCACATTATGGGTATTCAGCCACTTTGGGTACCAACAGGCAAGAATAGAAAAGACAGCTGATAAAAGTATTCCGAAAGATTATAAATAAATCACACTCCAGAGGGTCAGATAAAGCTGAGCAAAGAGAAACATTTTCATAGAGGTACTAGAATGCTATTCAGTTTTCAAAAACTGCCAGATTACAGTGAGACTTTAAGAGTCTTGCTTTATATCACTTTGTACTTTATGGAACTACAGATTCACTGTGTTAGCATTGCTCTGAATAAACTCATGAACATTTTTGCCATTGGACATTTCCATGTTTTTTTTCTCCCTGAAGACAAATTTATGTATGGGCAAAAAGTTCATATTTTCTGATGAGGAGAGTGAAAATAAAACCCTGACAATATTTCATAAAATTTCATAAGGAAGCTTCTTGATCTTTCTAATCTTGACTCAGAATGACTTTTCTGTACTTCAGGAAATCTATTTGGACTCTAAAGAAGAGTGTTTGGAATATTATTTCTGAATGTCTGATGATTTTTGTTACAAGTCCATTATTTGACATTTCTAAGCTGAAATTTAGGAATATATGTTCAATGAGAAATCTATGCTCTTTTACTTGTCACCCCTGCTCAGAATTCAGAAAACAATTGTGAAAGTGTCGGATGACTTCCTGCAAGGGGGAAGATCCAGTTTTAGAAGAGTGTCTTAGTATGTTACAGCATACTTTAGAATCACTCATTATGATGAAGGCCTCATTATACTGCATGCTATAATAGGAGAAGGCAGTCCCTACACAGATAAATTATGTGTGAGACAAACTCCCCCCTGATTTAGACATAGGATGCAGGGGAAAACCTGTTTGCTCCAGGTCACACCAGAAATGTGTGGCATACCTGGAGCAACACTCTGTTGCTTCAACCACAGGATCAGTTTTAGGGTTATGTTGAATGTAAATAACAGTAGGATTTGGACTTAAATGCTATTATTATGTTTTAAGTTGCTTGTCATGTTTGTTTGCACAACCAGAAGTGGTTACTTATAACAAGGTCCAGTTCCTTGGACCACTGTTAGGAGAAACTTCTGAACTCATGGTTAAATGCAAGATGCCAGATGAGGTAATTTCTAGATGCTTTCCACCACCTGATAACAAGTCTATAGAGATGCATGCTTTCAGAAGGCTCAGGTTCATTCCTGGTAGTTCCCTGCTTACAAAGAGTTTCCTGCTGATAACTTAGATGCTGACTTATGTTACCAGAGGGTTTTTTACCACTTCTGGTGGAGACATATACATATATATGTGTATATGTTTGCAAATGAATTATATAGTTAGTGTTATGGTTATATAGTGAGAGCTATATGCCTACATATATGTATTTAGCAAACATATTTTTCAAGTTCTATAATAGCCTAGGAAAGACCTCTAGCTAGATTTTTCCCATTTAAAAAAAAAAAGTGGTGCTTGGCAGTGCTGGGTGTGGGAAACCACATCTTAGCTCGAAATCCAAAATGCTGACCTGACACCATTAGGGCATAGCTTGTGCTTGGCTCCTGGCTGCTTTCACATGCAGATTTTAACTCTATCGCTCCTGACATCATGCTGGAACGTAACCTGACTTCTTTACTCAAGACCAGGCTTCTCCTTCCTGACTCACATTGTTACAGCTGGGTAAAGCCCTTAACTTCAAACACATGCTGGAAACTCAAGCTCATGTCTAAAGTTTACCACATGCTTATGCAGATCATCAAATGGGCCACTGAGATATCTTACTCTGTGGTTTTTTACATTTTTCTGGCTCTTAACAGACAGGATTGGGCAGCTCACCAACAGTGAGGTAAGCTTTACCTAGGAGCAGAATATCCCATTCAGGTGAGATTTCAAATGAACGCAGTACTTACATGACAAAGGTGTAAATTCATCGTATGTAAACACCCTGGAAGAAGATTAATCACAGCCGCTAATATTGCAGTAGCAGCAGGATTTTTTTAGGGGATTTTGAACATCCTTTGGGACCCTAAACATGCCTCAGAAACCCACATTTTGCCTTCACTGTAGTCTGCAGCCAGACAAGTCAGTGAAAGCTTTCCAAGGTGTATTCACCCCATCTGAGCTGTACTTTTGGCTGCTCTGTGGGGCATTGCTGCAGAGGCTTGCTGAACCAACTGCTAAGGAGTTCAGCATTTGCCTTCATCCTTGTGTCATATTCAAAGTGGTGTTATGGTTCCCCTCACCTTTAAGAAGGTTAACAGTCATGCAAGAAGCTTAGATAATAGAAAAAAAGATCAGATTCAAAAACTATTCCCTAATGTATTTTTTATTTCCAAACCACTGTCCAAATTAATCCATGCAATTTTCCTCTCAAGTGCAAAGATGCTATTAGCAGCCCCACATGATTTTAACATCTGAACTGTTGCATAAATGCATTAGGAAAAATATTTAAACTACATTTTCCTCCTCTCTTACCCTTCTCTTCCCTCTAAATTTTTATTGGGCAAAACATGCAGATTTGCAAACTCTCATTAGAGAGGAGCAATGCAGCTAATCTTGTAATTACAATCAGAAGAAAAAAAAAAACGTTGGGTAAAGGACAAAACTGTGTTTTAAAAACAAAACTCAAAATTGTTTTGTCATTTAAAATATCCATATTTTAGTTGTTATTTTTTGTTCAATTTGAAAAAGAAGACATCAAACAACCAAAGACCAGTAACATTTATAGGGCTATGGTTGTCCCTAAAAAGCTGGTGTACTAGCAAAGGTCAGGGAGATTCTTCCATCCCAGATAACAAAATAGTGAACAGGGAGACAGAGTGACACAGAGAGGGTCACACTAAATTTCTGTGTCAGGGCTCAAAGTTCACCACAGCTCCAAGAATAAATCCAGTTTTAACCACAAGTCCATACATCTTCCCTTGTGAAAATCCCTCCCTTAATGCTATGTAATGCATCTCTTCCATTTAGAATATTTGAATTTGATATTCTCTTTCAATCTGAGCTTGCAGCTGTTCATGGAAATGTATTTGAATTCAAGATGAAAATTAACAATCCACTTCATGTTAATTACGAACTCTGTTTCTGTTGCACTGTTTCATTTAACATTGAAGTAAAAGTATTTTCTGTAATCGTTCACATTCACACTCACACTCATTGCAGCTCTCATCAGCTTCATACAGGTTTGTGGGGATCAAAAAAAGAGCTCCTGGGGCAGTGAGAGACTTTGCAAACTCCTAGACAAAGAAACCCATTAGGCTTGTGGGATAAGCTCAGGGCCTAAAGAATGCCTGAAGGGACTGTAGAGGATCTACTTTCAGGAAACTCTTCCTGGGCTGTCTGGAAGCCCAGACAGATCATTCCACCCTGGCAAGAGCAGATTACATATTTTCAAAATTGTTAAACCTGGAATCTACAGTAAATGCTGTGACTGTACATTACATCAGCTGTGGGAATGAGCAACACTAGCAATATTCATATTTTATATTATCTAAAAGTTCTTAGTTTCTTTGTACTGCAGAACAAATGGTCATTGGGCACATGGTGTTATATACACAGAATCATAGAAATCTGATCTAAGTAGTCTTATATAGTTTATGTAGAATGCAAAGGCCTACCAATATTATTGGCTGCAATGTTTAACAGAAGATTTTTAAAATAGGCATTTCTTGTAAAACTTCAGCACCCCAAAATTCATTGTGTTGTGGCACTGCTAACAGCATCCCAGCTGTTGACTTCCCTGAGCTGTCATAGGAACAAGGGGCCCGTTCTCTGCAGCAGTGGAACTGGCAGATGTGGCTCTGCCATTCCAGCATCCCTTGACCCGGGTTAGGCTGTCTTGGGCTAATTCTGATTAATACTGCTTTATGACAGTGAAAGCAGCACAGTTGCACAGAGCTGTGATGTCTCTTTTTTCAAAGTTCTTTTTCATGTTTATAGGAATCAAGGCAACATTAGGAGTGACCCAGCCACTCGGCAACAATCACATCTCATTCTGGTTTTGATTTTACAACACACCAAACTAATTTCTTCTGACAAAACTCATACAGGATCTTTTCTTGGAATAACCTCTAATTCACCACAGATGGAAGTTGCTATGCTAGCTGCAGAGGAAGGCTATTCATTACTTGCTAAATATATTTTCTCCTATGTGATGTTCACAGAAGGCAGATGTGTTGCATGTCAGTCCTATACGTGCACGTGTTTGCTTATAAATACAGCACTGCATACAGGAGGCCTGAAATAAGGACGTATGCATTGTCTTTTTTAATGAAGTTTTATCTTTGTTTGTGTCTATAAAATTGGTTACTCGAGAAAAGTACTTGGAGTAGAGATGGCTGAAGGATCTGGCAGGTCCCAAAAATCATTTATGTTTGTGGAGTGACAATACAGCTGTTCAGACTCTAGATTTAGTTTTGTGAAATGTGCATGAGATTTTTTAAAAGTATACCAAATATAAAACAGAGGGTTAATTAGAACCAAATGTTGATCAGGTTGGCAAACTGATGTTCTCTGATCAGTTTTGCAATTATATTCAGCCATTTTGAACAACAGTTACTCAAAAGATATTACATTACCTTCCATGTCCAAAGGGGCTTAGTAACAATAAATTTTCTCTTCAAGATGCTACTATTTTCCATAGAGATAAGGAGATTTGATTGGACTGAAGGAGTGTATCTAATTCCTTGATCACAGAAGCAAAAATTTTAGTTCTTACAGGGATACATCTTAGTTCTTACAGGAAAATGTATCTTTTCTCTTATAAAAACCAAACACATTGTGATGCACAGGAATTCAATCTTGTAAATATTAACATTTTCTGAGGGATTAACCTCTCATAAAATATCAAAATGGTGCAAAAATGGTCTTCCACCAAAAAAAAAAAATCCTCTAAAAATTAAGATATCATGACAGTTACTTTGACTCCTATGAAAATAAAAGGATATATCTTTTGTTAAGCTGATAGAAGCTGCCTATTAGATACTGATAAGTCCTAGGTGAGTTCAGGTGGGCTTCTGATCCTGTGTCCAGTCAACACCCACCACAGGCTGACACTTACAATGGTGACAAGACTCTCTGATGTCAAAATGCATTTCTTTTAATTGAAATTATTTCTTGGTAAAATGAGTTTGTTTTCAGCAAGACATAACAACCATAAAAATAGCTCCAGACTGGCCTCTTGGCCACCTGTAGCTTTACTAGTAAACTGAGAAGCAGGGATTTAGTAAGTGGAAGGCCTGGGTAGAGGGGTGGGGCTTGCAGCTCTTTTAAAAGTAGCCAAGTACATACTTAATTGCATTTCTGCAGGGAATACATTCCAGAAACGTGGGCTTGCTACCAAGAAAAGTCTGTCAGCAACAAGACTGACTTGTGGTTAGTGCACTGGACTGTGACTCAGGATATCTGGGTGCTAGTCACTGCTCAGCCACAGGCTTCCTCTTGACTTGGAGCCAATTATTTAATCTTATTTTCCCACAGGTAAATCAAGCAATAACTCTCTATCAGGGAGGTTGTGAGGAGAAAAGTTCATTAGTGTGTGCAAGGTATTCAGTGTCTACTTCTTAGATAAGCATTTGGGAGAGGAATAATACATCTAGGAAAAGGAAGTACTCTACTGGGGTCTCAAAGATTTTCCACAATATTAGATTATATGCAAATCATGGTAAGTGAACCAGAAAAGCCAATAAATAAATAATGCTTCATTTAATCTCATAGCTAGTTGGAAGAACAGGCTTCTCTAAATCGTGTTGCTACTGTTTTGTCAGCTGCTGGATTACTGTGCTTTGGGGTTTTTGCTTGTTTTTCAGAAGTGAATGATATATTTTTAACATAATTTTCATACATGAAAAGTGAAGCAAAGAAAAGTTCTTGGTACACACCAGAAAATGACTGGTAGGAATCACGGTACCCAACATTATCATAACCACATCTCTGTAAAGTTGTGGCAGAGAACAAAAATAGGTTATTAGAGTGAATTTTTAGCAGCTTGCTTTGTGTCCTGGCTGCCAAAAACCAGCTGGCTGCCCATGCTAGCCTACTGTGCTGGGCTCTGTCTCACCAAGGCCCTGGTCTGCAAGCACAAAGAGCCTGCTCTGGTCAAAGGGAGACAGAGCCACAGCTTGTGGAAGATTAAGATCCCCACCAGCTCCCACCTGGATTGTAGTGCACATTTCTTACACAGATAGATGTGCAGCACTTCTGTGAGACAAATTCACTCTGATATGAGTAGCCAGTGCCAAACAGGAAGATAAATCACAACAGCACAGGCTCTGTTTTACCCCTTCTGAAGGTCTCCACCAGAGATTTGCTCAGGTTGTAACTCCATCAAGAGAGACATCTTGATGGACACTTCCTTAGCCAAGAAAGACTGTAACATGCTGGCTGACAGCCGAGGAGGGGAGTTTGTGACTATCAATACTTATCTTTCACTTCATGTATCATTTTGATAACGTGTGTCCTCAGATGCTGTCTTATTGCTGTGTCCTCCCCAGCCTGCTGGCAGAAGAGGCAGGGAAAAAGGGAGGATTAGCCATAAGCCTGCAAGGAGAGTGTTGATTAAGGACACAGACCTAAAGGGTCAGCTCCTGGGCAGGGAGCATGTGCCAATGGAAAAGGAAAAGATAATGAAGTCCAAGCACCCAGATGAAGGTGGCAATTCAAACCATAAAGATTGGGCTGGTTTCCAACTCTAAGGCCAAAATCTTATAAGTCAGACAAAACCAAAACGAATCTACTTTTGTTCTTTCTGCTTTTCTGATTTCTTAGTGTCAGAAACTGAGTGTTTGTTTCCTCCTGTAAAGGCATACTTAGATCTGCTTTGCTTTACATTGATAAATCTGGAGAGCCGAATGCTACAGAGCTGGACGGCTCAAGGAGTAAAATGATCTGGGCTCTGCGTATTCAGAGGAGGGTGTGAAATTATTGGTGTACATTTCATTCTTAGCAACAGGAAAAAAGCTTTCCTAAAGCTACATTACACTCTAATGACTTTAGGAGGCCTGAGTCTGTTTCAGTTTCATTCAAAGTCTATGTTTTTTTACTGCATGCCCCTTAAACCAAATCTGCCATTCTTTTGAGCCAGCAGCGAACATATGTTCCATACCACACACCTTCCTGTCCTGGTTTCCTTGTTTTTCCAGGTTCTGACCACCCTCCAGATTTCATGTCCCAATTCCTCAAAAGAAAGCTAAAACATTGTTTTGATTTTATTGCAACTACTTGAATAGGAATATGTTACTCTACCAAAGTTTGCCAGGATCTTAGCACAGAAGAAACACAGACAGCCAAAGTTTGATGGAATTGCCGGCCCTAATATCCCTTTTGCTTCTATGCAGAGAAACAGAAGGTACCAGGTAATTTTGTTTCTATTACCCTTATTTTTTTGGTTGTCTGTCTGTACGGCCACAGTGCGTGGGACACGCAGCAGGATTCCACTAGACGCTGTTTTGAACTAAAATCTTGGAATACAAAACAGTGACTCAAAGCACAAGTTCATGCCTACACAGATACCTATGGAGTAATTCTTCTGTGTCTAAGAGAGAATGTGAGAAGGACTTCTAGGTTTTTGATCGAGAGCTTCCCAACTAAGCAAGGAATATCAGGAGGTCTAGGACAGAATACCAGGGATGCTGGCACAACAGTGA
This sequence comes from Promerops cafer, assembly GCA_013398275.1. NCBI lineage: Eukaryota > Metazoa > Chordata > Aves > Passeriformes > Nectariniidae > Promerops > Promerops cafer. The sequence continues at coordinate 1,133,309 of VZSE01014380.1, read as the reverse complement.
TGGAAGATAAAGAGCTGCTAGGAAGCATAGAACCTTGAAAATTAAGATAGTTGCTGCAGTGTGGTATAAAATCAGTAGATATTGGAGGACAAATGTAATATATGACAGGTAACACCAATAGCCTGAAGAAATACAGTTCAGCCAGAATATGTTCAGAGCAGGACAGGAGAGAAACTCTCTCCTTTATGGTATCTTTATTTTGAATGAGAACATTAAACTACCTACTGTGGCATGTTAATTAATTTTTACATTGCTGTTTCATTTTACGTTGCTGTGCTATTATTCAGGCCTGTATATAAAATCTGTGAAGAAGTACAACTGATTGTCTGTTTGAACTTTCAAACACTGTGTTTGTTTGGTTTTGATTGTTCCTTGCCAGATGGTTAAGCATATGCTTAGCAGTTTTACAGGGGGAAGAAAAAAAAACCAACAAAAAAACAACACATGTAGTATACAGTTAAGAGTTTAAAAGGTACTGGCAACATTTATTAGCTTCTAATGCAAAGCTAATGTTAAAAATAGTTATAGTGATAGGATACATTTTAAGGCTGAACAGACCTGTGCTTAGCTTCCTGTACTTCTAGAGATACAGGACCCAAGGACTTGGAAAAAATTGACTTGCTTAACTTCAACAATCTAAAATTTAGCTGAGTAGCCTGAAGTAGTTGCATGAGACAACTTTCTTTGTCCAGTGATGACAGAGTTATCTCTGGGGAGTTTCTTTGCCTGTCCTCTCTGAAACACCTACCTTCAAATGGAAAATATCACCCTGGGGAGGTGTCTACTTCTCCTCTTTGATTACTGACAGAGACTAAGCCCCTACATTGGATTGGACACCTACCTTTTAGGGACTAAATTTCTGTGTAACCTAAGCAACCCCATCTCATTTTATAACACCGCCCAGGATGATTGCCAGATATTGCACAATTGCAGCAGAGAACAGAAGGATTCCCCTGTCAGGAGTGAGACAAGAGTGGTTCCTGTTTCTTGTGTTCCTCTTCTTGAGGTGTATTTCTTCTGCTTTTTCAATATTTTACATTCATTTCCAACTAGAAACCATGGCCTAGATTAATCCCACCTCCCTACAGATAGTTCAGTGAGTTATCTAAATGAGGAGCCTGGATGGCCTTGCATCCTGTGCAGATAATCAAGAGAAAGCAGCCATGGGAAAGGCAGAGGCTCCCGAGTGGAGGGCAGCTGCAAGGTGCCAGCCTCTGGAGGGATCCCACACTGAGGAGTCCCCAGCCTGAGTGCTGCATGCACCTGGTGGATGCTAAATAGGAAAATACTGTGTTGTGACAGCTGCCCATAACAACTAGAATTCATCATGCTTTAAAGGTCTGCTCTAATGGAAGGAAGCCATGAAGGAAGGCTTTTAATCCTTGAAAGAACTAGTCTTTCCCTCTAAACTGTCATAAATAGTGGATTAAATATTTCCCAAAGGGAGAGATAGTATTTCATGCTTGACTATGATAACTCAAGGTAATCATCCTGATTTTGCCCTACAGTGTCTAATAGGGACATTTGAAAGTGTAAACTGATGAAAGAAGAAAAAAATCAATAACAGCACAGAACACAACTTTTTGCAGATGCTTGTATTCAAAATGTACAAGGCATGGCAGCTATTGGCTTTTTTCATTCCTAAGAGAGTTCAAAAAAGGGTGAGGATCCACCAGGGTGAGGAGATTTGTTTGATAGATGTGTGTGAGCTTGATCTTCCAGTGGAATCATCGGGAATTAAAGTGCACTTTAAAGCAGGCTGTTGCAAAGGAAATAGGTGCCTGGTCTTTGCTAACCCAAATGAAACCTTTCCCTTTTGGTGCAGAGATAAAAGTCAGAGTTTCATTCCAACACTCAGCTACCAGGAATGTGCCTTTCAGGACTGATAAGTGATGGTTTCTACGCACAACATACTGCAGGATAGTTCAGTTCACACTCTTACAACTCCTGTGGCTTTGAATCAATAATGAAGCACTCGCAAATTGTTCCACAACACTGCACCAGGGTGAGAATTATGGAAAAACCGGGACAGTGTTCAAAAAACTGGCTTTGTAGAGCAGCAGATACAACAAATATAGTGTATTTTAAGAGAGAAAGAAAGGCGTGGGGGAGAAAATAGGAAGAAAAAGGCTTTCAAAACATATCAAATGAAGCTTGTTTGACAATAATCGCTGCAGGTGGGGAGCTGATTTTAAGTGTGAAAATATTTAACATTTTATTGCACAGAAAGGCTTTCATAAAGCAGTCGTTTGTGCGAGTGCGAGTGCGCACGCGCGCGCACATGCAGCAAACAGAAATCTATTGAGTTCCACCAGACCAGACGTCTGCATTCTGGAGGGCTCATTGCAGCCAATAAATTTGACTAAAACTTTTTTTTCTTTATTTTATGAATTCTGCTATAAAAGCTAATCCTCCTTTCTAGACTTAGCATAATTACAAGACACTATTCTGAGTGCCAAAAATGTCAACTGAAAGTTGCAAACATGGGCACATTTAAGCAGAACCATATGTCTGAGCACAAGGCAAGACCTGAAGTAAGTTAATCAGTTTACCTTTTTCTGAAGAGTCAATTTATAATGCAACTTTAGGTCTAAGAAAGAATACAGTCAGTGATAAATTACATTGCTCAATCATTTATTAATAAGCTTCACTGGAAAGAAAGATTTTATCAGTGCTCAAAATTCACTAAGTTACAAAATCACAGATGTTCGGGGTTCTGGTGCCAGAAACCTACTATTAATGAACTCTCATTAATACCTAATCAACTTGTGATATTTTGATCCTGTGAGAGAATTGATTGCCAATAAAAATAAACTCAAGGTACCTTCCTATCTAGGAAAAAAATAAATATAAACCCAGGAATGCACGCAGTAACCATGATGCAGTAACTAAGGTTAAGCAGCTGGAGGCTAAATGTTAATTTTTTTTGGTACAGGATGGATTTATTCTGTCACCTAGGTAATTTCAGAGTCTTACTTTGGAGGATTTATATAAGCATTCAGACTTAGCAGATGTATTCACGTGCAATACGTTAACTATGCAAAACTTCTTTCCAGGCTCCTCTGGATTAGGGTCTTACAAACAGACCTCTCTGGAAATGGAATCCTTAAAAAAAAAGCCCTGTTCCTCTCTGATTGTTATTCTACTGCACTTAAAGTTTGGAATCTACTTAAATACATATGGCATTTGAAATTATATGCATTTCTGTGTAAGAATGTGCTGGGTTTTTAACCCCTCAGTAATGACAAAAACGGAAATGCAAGTGGGTTTTAGACTTGAACTAGAAATACAAAATTTCTTGCAGTACATCAAGGCAAGGATCCATCTGGTCTGCTGTTCTTTCTCAAAGGTTGCTCGCATCAGGTTCTTCAGGGAAAATCATACCAATAGGTAGAATCAACAATTACAAAAAAACCCTTATGAAAAAATGTATTTTTAAATCAAGTAAATTTATGTCCTTAACATATTGTGAAATTTTAAACCATGTATTTTAAACATGCAGAATTTTACCACATTTATAATTATGTAATATGATTTTACCACCCCCTTTTTTTTTTTCATAAACCCTAAGACATTTAGAGAAAAGCCTTATAGAAATAGATCCACAGGATGCTTGCATGCAATACAAGGAAAGCAAAATCCTGAATTCTCTTCCATGTGAGCTAGCCATCATTCCCTAAGCATCTTCATGTTTGAGGTAAATAGAAGTATTGACACTACTGCATATTATATTCTTATAATACATCATTAATTCAATGACTAGGATTCTTTCTTTTCCTTCCTTCCTTCCTTCCTTCCTTCCTTCCTTCCTTCCTTCCTTCCTTCCTTCCCCTCCTCCAGTGGTGGACATCATTGATCATTGCTGATGTGAGGGGCTTTAACCATTTTTTTCTTTCTCATGCAGATTTTTCACCAATGTGACCACAGCAACAGCTGATTGTCCCCCAAACACTTACAAGAAACTGGAGATTGTGAACAGCAGGATTTCTTGCTCTGTGATATCTCAGGGAAAGGAGTCCAACACTAGCTCTGCCTGAGCTTCCACACAGAGAGTTGAACAGCCAAAATGATAATGTATTCTGGATACAGGGTTATAAAAGTGGGAGATTAATATTTTCTTTCATTCTGATAAAGGGAGGTGGCAAAGGCTACCTTTGAAATTGAATTAGATGATGATGTTGTGACTACTAGTCTTTGAAAATTAAAATAAATTTCATGAATTTTATGATAATCTATATCAATATCAGGTGTTCAGGGATAGGGTCAGGGCATTTTATCAAGATGTTGACCTTGGCATACCTTATTAAATTGAAAACTCGTTTTCCAGGTGCCTCTAATAACTGAAGGGAAAACTTGTTTTGAATAACTGCACATATGGAAGTTTGTGACCTATAAGAGTTTGAGAAACAGAGAGCAAGAGATGAATCTTACAATTTTTACTAACTTGGACATATTCAGATATTTCTGAAGATGGTCTAGAATCAAATGATTGAATTAAATTATTGGAAAAGAAGAGGTGACAGATTGCATAAAGCTCTGTATATGCGTACTACCATACCATTCCTAAGGTGCTATTTAATCTCTGAAATAAAAGCCAAATGCAGTAAATTATATGAATACCACCACAGCAGAGGAGAAATCAACTCCTTTAACTTTATTCTAGCTTTGTGTCATTGCCCACCATTACAGGGAGAGTGGCTGTCACTGCACAGGTGCAGTGCCAGAAATCTTTCAGAGTTCTGCATATACATAGCTGCACAGAAATCTAGAGCAGTCCCATTTAACAGGGAGGGGAATCTGCCTGGAAAGATGGCAGTTCTTTGCCATAGCTTAGAGAAGCTTCAGCTGGGTGAAGCAGAGGCTAAGCACAGATTGCAGCTACAGCTCCTCACAGTGTTTCCCCCATTTGGATGAGGGGAATTTGTCCTGCTGCCCTTCTGTGCGACCTCAGGATGGAGATGCACCTACTGTTAATGGACATAATGAAAGGGGTAATAAGAAACTGCATCCTGTCTTTACAAGTAAAGCATACTAGGCTAGCCTGTATTTACTACAGAAAATAAGCAGGTGTGTCACCAGCAAAGACCCTGGAAACAACATGCAAGATAACATCATGAGGCACCTCAAACTGTTCCTTGTTGCATCAAGTGGACTAAGTGAACAGGATGATTATTCAGCTAAACTATTTCCTCCTGCAGTTGAACCTCTGGTCAGGTGAGATCCTGGTGTGTTTGTCAGTATAACTGGTAGAGCTTCAAATCTATTTTGCAGTACCTCTGGAGCACCTCCAAACAATATAAACCATTCTGAACCATTTTACAACAGCGCAGCAGCTTGTCAGTGCTTTTGTTTCTGAACAGTGTGAGAGAAGTCCCAAATGATGCTACTGTAAAATATGAGTGTTTCAGTTTGTTGGGGAACACAAAGTGACTGTTGATGTGACATTGATTAATGACTGTGAAGTGTTAAAGTGAGATATTGAACAGTCAGTCTTGGATTTGCATCAATCCAAGCAAAAAAATTATGCCTTCAAGGGTAGTCCCAAATTCCAACCAATTCCAAAAAAATGGCATCATGTTTAGTTGGTTGTCTGGTACTTTGCTAACTAATTCTGACCTGGTTATTACTAAAGAAAAATAAATTGACTAAATAGAGAAAAGAAAGCCAAAAGGGCCTATTTGTATGGAGATGGAAAGAGAAGGCACTACTCATGTGACACACTTGAGACTTTGTGTTTAAGTGAGCTGGATATCTTTTTCTATCTGTGGTCTAATTTTCCAAATTAGAGCTCTAAAATTTTATTCACACACTATACAAACGAAATGCAATGACATATTATCTAATGTTTGTATGGCTTTGGGAATATACCACATATGATTATATTTGTCAAAACATAAGCTAGAGATAAATGAACCCAATGGCACTTTTAAAACTCAAGACTAGAGATGGAAACAGAGAACAAGGAAAGGACCCCCTGAATCTGATACATACAGATACATACACAAAATAGAAACACGTACTTCCAAAGCAGTCTGAAATTTACACACTTTAAAGATATTGAAAAACAAGTTCCTTTTCATTCTAGATACATTAAAAAGAACAACACAAAACCCAACTGTTGAAGATGCTGGTTCAGTGTAGAAACAGTTAATTTCATTAAGATATTGTTTCAATACTGTTTCTTAGTTTTGTTTTGAATATTTGAATATCATGCATTTTACAGTATATAAGTGGCATTCTGAAACATTTATAACAGGTATCGTACTTTAAACTCTCAACAAACTTATCAAAATTTTCAAATAGCTGCACATTATAAAATTTTTGCATTTTGGCGTCATTGTAATGAAATGAGAATGTAAAACTTTTTTTTTTTTGTTCCACTGAATGTTGTATTAACATAGAAGCCTCCTCATTATATGGTCATTATGCAATTTCTGTGCACAGCAACAATCACCAACAAAAGGCTGCTGCCACAATTGTTACTGTTAGCCAGACCAATGTCCCATTGTGCTAGGTACTGGACATACAGGCACACCTCATTCCAAAAATGTGGCAAGCTAGGAAAGTAGTAAAATATGAAAAAAGCAAACACCACTGTTCCCCTTCCTTATGTGTAAACTAAAACTAATGTATTATTAAATTGTTTCACTGAGAACCCTTAGAAGTTATGTCTCTGTTGCAAACCTGTTAAGATTTTTTTCTTCCATAGAGGAAATATACAAATGTAAGATCTATTAAAGTGTCATGAATTGGTGTGGTTTTAGGTTTGTGTGCAGAATGCACAAGGCTTACACAGAATCATGTGTCTCTGCACAGAAGTGGAAATTGTTTAGTAGATGCCCAGTTGAAGCTACAGCCATTTATTTATGCTCTTTAAAAAGTTAATATAATTAATCTGGCTGTAGTTTGACAGATCTGTGAAACCTGGAATTCGATAATTATCATTATCATCAAGAATTTGTCATACTAGTAGTTACCAACTTCTGACTCAGATTATCCTTTGATCTTTCTAACTTAAAAGATAAAATGCACAGGTCTGAGAATTTCAGGGGAGACTTTTTATAGGCAAATAAGAACATCTCAGTTCAAGAAGAATGATTTAGTTAGCAAATGTGTTTGTGGCAGCAATAAATAAGTGTATAAGGCAAACAACTTCTTCTAGTGATCAGTGAGATATAAACTCCTACTTACTGTGCAAGTTAAGCATATTCATTTTCTTCCTCAGCTTGCTTAGTTGTTGAACATGTTATTCAGAACAGTAAAAAGTTTTAGAAAAAAATGTTTGTAACATTAAAAGCTTCATAACCCCCAGAGCCTATCACCGGATTCAATAAAACTGTGAAGTTAATTTGGATGATGTGAATAATAAAAAGATGACTAATTTGAAAATCTCTGCTGAGATGAGAAATCACATAAATTATTTGGCGTGAGTTAATTTAGGAAAAAATACTTCCCACAAACATTTGGATAGTAAAATACGAATTAAACCATCACATTTCTGACAGACATTTTTAGAATACAGAGAAAATGTAGTTATACATAGGTATCATAGATTAACTAAGACAACTCTTTTGCTGAATAGCTTCTCAGCTCTATGAGCTGAGAAGAACCTGGATCATATATGTACCACAAAACTAGTTGTTATGTTGGACCTCAAGAACATGGTTTATATTAAAGGTGCAAAATAACATTAGAAAATAAATGTTTTGTGTTTCCCAAGAAAAGGAAACAAATAATTTCTTTCTTGCCTTCTGAACGTAAAACTCTGGCAAGGATGATGTAGTCAGCTGATGGTGAGGAGCTCTTGCAATAAAATCATAGAATCCCAGAATATCCTGGGAAGGAAAGCACAAGGATCATTAAAGTCCAACTCCTGGTGCTACACAGGACAGCCCCAAGAATCACATCATGGGCCTGAGAGCATTGTCCAAAAGGACAAATAACCCCAAAACATTCTGGTAATCACCAAGGTCATTCCTGTTCAGTTGTCAGTTTTGGCCTGAGCTACCCAAGGATTGGTGATCATCCCCAATATCTTGTCTGAAGAGTGATTCCTGTCCTTCCTCGTTTACTTTTGTGGGAAAAGCCTGAGAGACACAGACAAGAGATGGTGAAACCTACACAGTTTCAAACATTGGAGACAGACAAAAATGGCTAATGTAGGAGAAGCAACAGACAGGTGATGGTGAAAAAATGAGGCCCAGAAATAAACCCGGAGGAGATTTCAGAGAGGAAATATTGGAACATGAAGGAAAACAGATGAAGATTTTGGAGGATTAAAGTGATACATTTCCCTCTCCTTGGTTTCTGTAAGTTCCACCATATATGAGGTGGGATGATATGACTCAAAGGATTTATGCTGTACAGTCTACTGCTTTCAATGAGTACTGCTTTGTTAAGAAAATATGTTGACCCTGGAACAACACAGAGAAATGGCAATAAGTCATTTTAAAAATGTCTCTGCTGAGAACCAGTCGAACCAAATAGATTACCTTGGACTTGAGTTTAAAAGTGTTCATAAAAAGCCCCACAGCTATCAATAAAAAAATAGCTTGAATTTTGCTTTCCATAGGCAAAATGCTAGAGAGCTGTGCTGCAAATGAGAGAAGATGATGTTCACACATGTGCTGTGTCTGCATACTGTGTTTTCATAGCAGCACCTGAAGCAGATGAGAGTTTAGCTCCAGTGCAGAGAGTCTCTGTTGCAGCCAGCTACAGAAACATTGGCAGCAGGGGCTACAGGGGATATTTAGCTCTGCTGTCAGAGCCTTCACTCTCATTAGTAATGAACCGACTGCCTAAAAAATATATTGGGTTTCATTGAGTTTGAAAGATCACAAAACATTAGAGAGTCCTAAAAAGAAAACCCATAAATTTGAATCCGTCTGAAACGTAACTTACTTTTCCTGCCAATTCGCTACTAAACTCACAAACTGAAATTTGATGGATTGACAGTTTTATTCCCACAATTCATTTCTGCTCCATGGCTTCAGAAGAATTAGTATTCCTTAGCCAATCAAATAGCCTGTAATAATTGTTTCTGTTTCAGACCTGATTTAGTTTTTGCTTCTCTTGAATAGCTGCATTTGCAGTAACATTTCCACTCAACAAGTACTTCTTGGCAAACAGGATCTTTGTTTCTTTGTTATTGTTATTTTCTTTATTTAAAATCTGATTTTGAATTCCAAACTTTAAATTCCTTTTTAACCAGAAACTTCTGTTTTGAATTTAAAGTTATTTTTAGTTTGTAGATGCTCCTATTCACATTATATGTTGTAAATACACGGAATAATCTTCTTTTAAATTATTTCCATTAAAAAAGTAGATTCCTTTTAAAAGGCAAAATGGCATAGAAGGATCATCTTGTTGCATTGTCTGAAATGGATTTGAATTACCTCCTCCATCCACACTCTCATAGCACAAATCACTTGTGTAAAAGCACCTCCCTTTTGTCAGGGGTCACCGCCTTGGTGGGGCAACCTCTGCCACTCAGCTGATGCAGCTGAGAGAACCCGTGGGTGCTGCTGCCCATGGTGGCTGCAATTCAGCCTCACATCGATGTACTGACTGATCTGTGAATCAGAGAATAATTTACATTTTAAAAGAGCTCTAAGATCATTGAGTCCAACCATTAACCTAACACTGCCAAGCCCACCAAGGCCACACCATGTCCCCAAGTGCCACATCTACACCTCTTTTAAATACTTCCAGGGATGGTGACTCAAACACTTGGCTGGTGAAGTGCCAGCTTGCCCGGGTCCTTCAGCAGAGGGAGATTTCTAACTAGTTTTATATTACCTGTCAAAACAGCCTAGGAAAAAGATCAAAAATAATTATCAAAACAGAAGAGAAATGTTTGCTTGCTGTTGTACATCTGCTCCTACGCTGGGTAAGACCTTTGTTTTCTCTAAGAGAAGAAACAAAGGTTTTCTCTAAGAGAAGATACAAATGTTTTCTGTCCCTATATGTCCTCCAAAACTTGAAAATTTTCATTTGATATGTGCAAGTTTCACAACAATCCTCAAAGCGAAACTGTGACAAACGAAACAAGAGTTTAGAATATCTTCAACTACTAAAAAGTTCCTTCTCACAGATTCTCCAGTTGTCTCTATGATGGTGTTTCTGTCAGCATCTTATTGTGCCAGAAAATGTTTTTGGATTCTCTTGATGCACAGAAAAGCTTCCTTTCCCTAGTTGAGAAAGTCATAATCTTTTTCTTCCATAGATTTTTTCTTGGTGAAATGCACACACAAAAAACCCTACCAAATGTAGAGAAACAGTAAACATTTCTTATGTTTATCTATGTTTAAAAACATTTATGCATGTTTTATGATTCAAAAATGTTAGAGGTATTGGAGAAGGCCTCAACTTCAGCAAGCCTTGGCTCAGTGCCATGGCTTGCTCGTGTAAGCACAAGTTCATGCTATTTGTCCCCATTTTGACCTTGGATAGGAAAGAGACAATTTGTGGGGTGCCATAGACACTATGAGCATTGCAGCTGAAGTGTGAGATGTCTGAACCATGCTCATGAACAGATGATTCTTAGAGGAGAAATACCTGAGAAGAAAGGACTATCACAGCTAGAGCTAGAATAAATGTATTTTTAATGAGAAAAAGGGGGAAGGGAAGTACTAAGGGCAGTAGCAGCAGTCAGGGAGATGAAAAAGATGCAAATTTCTTGTTGGAGTGGAGGAGGTTTCTGTTTGGTGCTGTGGTTCAACACTCAGACTGAAGGAGATCAACAGGAAGAGAGGAGCCCTGCTCAGCTGGCTGGTAGAGGAGAGGACTCTTAACAAATCCCTTCCTTCAACAGCACACTGTAGTGGAGACAGGACTGACCTTTCAACAAATAGAAAACCCTGCTTGGTTTTGCCCAGAAAAAGCTCTCCAAAGAGAGCTTTTGATTCTATATTACAAGTTTAGAAATATCAGAAAAATGGGAAAAGAAAGATAAGGACTGTGTTATTTCAGGTATGTTCTGTGGAGGTTATAATAGATTATTATTTATGATTTTTCAACACCCAAATACATACTTATAGTTTCCTACACAAATAAAGAAAATACAATTTTGAAAACAGCCTCTCTCTTGTGCTTCCTTGGCTACTAATGGATTAAATATTAATCCCTCAAATAATGCTCCCCCCAGCCATTCTATTACAATTTAGTTACACCCCAAGTATGACTTTACATTTCCCTTGTTATGTGAAATTCTCACTCTGCAGATTCTATATGCTATATTTGGCAATATAATTACTGTTGCCTTAAGCACTTTTTTCCCCCCACAGAATATTTCCTCCTCATTTATATTATTACATTCCAAGAGAGTTTTCAGGAGCCATAGTGAGTTTCCTTGTATTGCCTCCAAAAAAAGTATAACTTTGGCTATAGCTTCTGGACAATAACAGTGACAAGCCACAGATGTTTCAGAATTGTGTTCAGGCAGCATATAAGCATAATTATTGTTGTTGTTGTTGTTGTTCCTGTTGAGCCTCTTGGCTACAGTCACGGACAAGTTTCTATTGTGTTAGAATCTGTTATCACATGTAGTAAAAAAAGACAAGCATACAATCCCAGACCAATTAATTTAGGGACTAGCCCTAGCAGGTGCTGAGCAGTCACACTAGCTAGATGGAGCATTAAGAACTACCTTACAGAGCAACAGCAAAGACATGCCAGTGCTCTCCTGTGCTAATGGTATCTAGTGTGTGTTTACACCACTAACAACGAGTTTAGCAAAGAGGAAACTCTGTCACTTTTTGAAGCTGTTCTTTGGTGTTTTATTTACTGGTAGATGACCATATCCTTGTGTGTCTGTCCAGGGCAAATATTCTGAGAGCGTGCAGAGCCCTTCAAGAGGACATGACATCAGGCTTGGATGGGGGTTGCAAGCCCCAGGTGGTGTATTTACATTCTATGCTTTCATCTCTCTCTGGGAAGATATGTGTGTCCCGTTGGCCACATTCCTAAATTTGCATTTAACTTATTATATGAACAGTTGATACACTTTTTCTTTGGCACTGGAATATCAAAATGATAAATGGTTTACAGTCAACTCTTTTATCTGTAAAACAGACCCACATGGCTAACCAGTGTTTCCTGCTTAAGGGAAAATTAAAGAATACTTTTCCTTGGTGTCATGTCTATGCTTTACAACAAAAAAGGTCTCAGATTCACTTTTTGGCCCTAGATCAGCAATGTACTTGAAAATGTGCTTAACTTTAAGCACTTCCTCAAGTTCCATTGAAGTGTACTGTCAGCACTCAACAAATAATAAATCATAACAACAATTGAAGCTAATCCACTTTCCTTTCAGAAAGCTACATGATAATGCCATAGAGCAAATATTATATGCAAAAAATATTTCTTTGTGAAGTCACTCAATGGTACTTCAGCAGGGGCTTAAATGATTTGCTGAAACAGGCTTTCAAATGAGTTTATATAATACAACAAGATCAAATTGCAATGTGTGTTTTTCAAAATGTCGTCCTGATCCTGAAAATTACTAGGTGAGTAATTTAATCAGTGTTTTCAGAGTGTAAGTGTAGGCTGCAGCTGAAGCCAGAAGGCAAAGGTGTCAAATCCCATTAACAAATACAATAAGTAGTATAGGTGATTATGGTAGCTTGCTGAGTACCTCCTGGGAGATGCTGACCTCAAGGGATTGACTGGTCTGTACTTCCCAGAAGATACTTGCAGTAGCAGAATAAGAATAATACAAAGAAATATTCTAGTCACTAGTCAAAGAGAATTTTATTGTTTGTGTAGCTTGTAAGGAAAAACTGCAGTTGCAGCTCTTTGCCTCAGTGGGAGCCGAAGTTCCCAACACATTACAGTGCTGGAAGTATGTCTGAATGGCAAAGTCTATTTTTCTTTTTCATTTAACATGGTCAGAGGACATTTTTAAGAAATGCCTATAACAAATAACACCAGCACTGAGAAGCGGGCTAAATCAGCTCATGTTTTGCTCCTGCTGCTGCAGCTAAATGACTTATGGCTCCTAAGCTCACCAGTTGAAAACCAGACAGTGAGAAAACACTGACAAACCTTGCACTGTGGTGTAGGGCTTTCTTCATTCTTCAGTCTGAAGGACGCTGGAGCTGTGAAGCTCACTGTGGGGACTGGAACCAAGAAGCAGCACTGGCTGCTGCCTGGGAAGGGCAGTGGCTGCTGGAGATGCCTGGCTGAGGGATGGGGATCCCTTGGTGTGTGCTCAGGTGCTGCTCTGGGCACTTGTGAAATAAAAACCTGCAAAGCACAATAACAAGAAGCTTTGTGACCTTGTGGGGTTATGTTTGCTGGGGAAAGCTTTTTTTGCTGAGTTTCTAGCTGTGCTTTTGCTGCACAAGACAAATTAGACCACGTGTGGGGACTGGGGGG
>VZSE01014380.1:1052670-1119894 GCA_013398275.1 Promerops cafer | reverse complement strand
GGGGGGCAGTGGGACTGGGGGTTGAGCAAGAGAAGGGGAGGGAGGAGGGACAGGAGTATGGCAGGGGAGTGGGATGAAAATCAAACGCCGTTGTGGTTTTCTCACATGGTAATTATTTACTTTTAAACAACAATATGAAAAGCAAGCACAGCTGGAGGTTTGGCACTTCCAATAGTATTCAGGGGCCACTTTGGGTTCCTCTGCTTCCTGAGAATATGTAGAAAAAAAGATGCAGGAAGCCTGTGAGTAAAATGTCTCCTCCTTGATCTCCAATCTCTCTCCCTGCAGCAGGCCAAGCACAGGCCCTGTACACACTCTGGGGCAGGACTACCAAAAGCACAGCTCACTATGGTTTGGGCAGGCAGCTGAGGCCACCACACGCTGCTGGCCCCATATGACCATCAGCTGCATCAGCTGAAGTGACACAGTCACACTCACCTCCTGAAATTAAGGAAGGCTTGCTGGATTCTTTTACATTTCTAATAAGGCGTTAGAGAGCCAAGCAACGTTAAACTGCCTATTTTCCTCAAGAGTCTACTATGCAGGGGGATGGCAGCCATTCCTAGCTCCAGAGTATAACCTGGGAATGTAGCTGCACCCTTTCTCCAAGTGTTAGGACATGCTCTATCAGCTGTGTCCTAGCTCTGGCCCTTTATTTAGCATTTGAGCATTGTCTGATTGCTCCCAGGCACAGAAAGGCTTTGGAGCAGGGAGGGTACCCTGGCAATCCACAGAGGTGGCTGAGTGCATTGGGTAGGGCCATGTCAGACCCACTGAGTACAGCACTGCAGGGTGAGGAAATAAAAGGAGCACAGATGATGAAAGAGCAGAGCTCAGCTTCTTTGCAGGAGCTGAATATGGAGATCCAGGGTATATTGGGAAATCTGAGTTATTCATAATTCATTGTTATTGAGGATAAGCCCTCAGGATACTTAGCTGATAAAAAATATATTATTTCAAAGATGTGATTTGTCACATTTTGTTGGGTTTCTATAAAGAAGCAAATGCTAAACTGTACAGAAAATGACACATTTTGGTTTATTCTGTTCTCTTGTCCAAAGCTAGGAAGCCTGAACATTGTTTGAAGACTTGTGTTCAGAGTTTTTACTATCAGCTAAAACCATTTCTTTCCTTTGTATTTCCTCTCAGAGAAGTTAAGATCTTGGGGCTGAAAAACAATATAGTAATTTTAAAATTTAAAAGATCAGTTTGAAGAAGATGACCAGTATTTAAAGACTCAATTAATGTTTATTCTAGGTGAGTTTAGTTATCAACAACACACTGAAATTTCAGATGATCAAAAAATAGATGCTTTGACATATTAATGTTGTCAGTATTTTAAAACATAGTCAGTGTGAGTCAAGTGAAATGGTTCTCTGGAAAATGTATAGTTGAAACCCTACTGAAGTACTCTCTACTGGGGGTTCCTTCTGCTGTTCCCTTTCCCATTCCTTTTCCCAAGTTATCAAAATTAACATGACCTTCTGGGTCATGTTAAGGGCTCATTGTCACAATGTTTTTCTCTCATGTGAAATCCACTAAAAAATACCTGCCCATCGTTAGGTAAAGAGAGTATATTTTTTAGTGGCTATCAGAGGAGGCAATTTGAGCTTGCAGGATTTTCCCTCCAGCCTGGGTACAATCCAGGGATTGAGGGGCAACTGCCTTTCAATGTCAGCCCTGTGTAACTCTTTGCCCACTAGTTATTCATGCATGTCTAGTTTTGACAAGTACTAAATTGGGAGATTCTAAAATGTGGCCCTCAGACTACTTCAAAAGCCAGACGAGCAGGGCGGGGCCAAAGGCTCTTGTTGTTGCAGCAAAGCTTCCAGTCTCTCATCCTTACTTGTTATGGAAAAGCCAGCACAGATTGAGATCTCCCAGCCCGGCATTACAGGGTGGGAGGGATATTGTATGAACACAGATTCACTCTCAACACAATGAAATAGAAGGATACTTTAAGACAGAACTATCTTTTCATTCCGCATCTGTATAGTCCCTTGCACAGTGGGAGTCCCAGGCTGACTCCAAGCTCTACTGTTTTGTGAATAATATCAACAACAATAACCATTCCAGCTATTTCTAGTAGGAAAGGAGACTGTAATTGCCAGTTGCCCATTTGATAGCACAAAACTGTTTTGAAAAAGCAAAAGAAAAAACCCAATACTCACAAAGCAAGAATAAAGTTGATTAAAATTAGCTTTACACCCTCCTGTATAGGTTCTTATCCATTGCTGGCTGCCTGTTCCTCTGCATGATTCCTCCATCTGTCTGACAATTCTGCGTTTACTTTCAGTCTTTATAAAGATTCTTTCTAGTAAAATGCTTTAGCACTTTTGTCAAGAAGATGATGTCTTAGAAGTAGTCATCTTTAACAGATTTTTATGCTGGTAGATCTCTGAACCATGCTGAGATATGATGAAGAGGCCAGCGTTTAATTTACACAGGTGTATAGCTTAGCCAAGTGTGAACAAATACATTTTCATTTTATACTGATGAGCATGCATTAACTTTGAATACATTTTTTATAAGATAATAACTGGATCTCTGGTGATTTCTATACTGTCTCATAAAACAAAGTGAAATATTTTATTTTGTTCACGTGTGCTGGAAATCTTATTTGCTACCCTTCACTCAATATCTTTAACTGCAAATGAGCAGCAATTGTGGAATTACCTTCCTGGGCCATTTTGTGGAGTTTTGGTCACTTGTGTGAGATGTTCTGTGCCCCCGCCACAGACTCAGACTGCAGTGTGTAGAAATGCACTGAAGACTTAAATTAAATATTCACCTAATTCCTTTGATTCAAGGGAATTACATTACTTACCTGAGTAATTAATATGAATGTTTAATTAATAATTTTGCTTTCACATGAGTTATTTTTATTATACTTTTTTTTTTCCTACAGGAAATTAAAAATTTAAGTAAAATTTTCAGACAGACCAAAATGAGATTACTTTAAACCTATGCTTTCTCAAAGGGTCTGCTGTTTTAAGGCTCTCTTACTGACCTCTCATTGACTTTCTCCAATGTTATATTGTTATGTCTAATAGAAGATAAAGACAGATTAATAATAGCCAATGACTGGGGTACTGAGTCAGGACTGAAAATAGCAAGTGCCCTACACAGGTCATGTCATATACAGTGCATGCAAACTGCAAGGAGACAAAGAAGATTAGAGAGCTCAGATAATAAATAAAGAGGAAATGGATCCAGTCCTCTACTTTTAAAGCTGGATTCATTTGAAAACTCAAATGTACCAAAAATCTGAAGGAAATCAGATATGGATAGTTGAAATAATCCCCAGTTAGTTCAGGATGGGGTTCAGGGTTAGTTCAGAGAGAGTTCAGAGGAGTCTCCAAGTGCAAACTCCCTTTTCCCTTTATTCAGAGGCTCCCAGTGTGGAGCTCCTGAGCAGGAATGTCACCAGTCCAAGCCAGAGACCAGATGAATCTGCTGAAAACACAGTTCACCTCGTCCATGAAGGTAATTGCACTTTCTTTCGAAGAAGATGAACACAGTGGCCACATCACTGCCCTGAAATGTGCCTGGAGAAAATACAGCATCCTTACAAATATTACTTATATGAGATTCACATTAAAACATGTGGCCTGAAATGCTTCCTAGCAATTGTCAGCAGCCAAGGGCTCTTGTGAAAACCCTGCAGAGCTACTATGAATTTGTGTGGGGGGGGTGGCATTGACTCCCTGTCAGGAGGCAGGTTCAGGGCTGGTTAGCAAGTCCCTGAGGTGAGCTGCCACCAGCACCCCATAACTGCTTCTGTGAAGAGCACAACATCCTCATTTCCCCATTCACGTATACAGCATATGCAGACTGTCAGCTGTATTTCAGAGTTTGTCAGCTGGAGTTTCTCTGCCAAGAGGGCTCTAAGCAGAGAGCAGTGGTGTCTGCAGACATGTCTGCAGTGACAGACCCATAGGCTGCTGGAAATTGAATACTAAAATGTGATTTATTTCCCTTGGTAGTTCTGGCATGTCTCAATGCCTGGAATAGCTACATCATTATTATTAGTGCTCAACTCTGTGCTTTAATGATCTCTAGGAAACAAGGAAAAGAGGGTGTGTGAAATAACCATAATTATATAAAGACAAATGTACAAATTACATTGTATTTTATTAATAGAGTGCAAGAAGGTCTAATTATAATGAAGCATAATTTCAATGCTGGGGTGTCAGACCTCTAGGAAACAGCAGGGGTTTGACTTCCCAAGAAAGAGTTTTGGTCAGTAGTTTCTGATTCTTATACTTGGGTTGGTGCAGGATGTGCATGGACAAATCCCATTCATAAATAAAGGGATTTGTGTGCCTTCCTGCTTCCCTCCCCCATCCCCTGCAAATGCCCATTTTTTAAAGAGTATTCTTTTAAGTTTAGCAAACATGAAAAGAAATTGTTAAACTCTGGCAATAACCAAAGGATAAAAGTGATGTATTGTTTCAAACAGGATTTCACTCAGCATTAATAATGACAACCTGTGTCATTATTAATGGATATGAGAATAGACTGGGAAAAAGAAGGTGGATTTGGTTTTTTTTTCCCTTAGTTGTTGTAAGTTTTTCTCACTTTCTAAAATGAAAAAATAAATAATAATAGAGGGAAATGCATCCACCTTTGAGGAAGAATTCTCACCAATTCACACTTTTGGAGGTTGCAGCAAGGTGGGTGTTGGTGTCATCTCTGGGGCAAGCACAGTAAGGACAAGAGAAAATGGCCTCAAGCTGTGCCACGAGAGGTCCAGGGTGAGTTTCTGCACTGAAAGGCTGGTCAAACACTGGAAAGCACTGCCCAGGGACCTGGTGGAGTCACTATCCCTGGAACCATTCAAGAAATGACTGGATATGGCACTCACTGCTATGGTTTAGTTTACGAGGTGGTGGTCAGTCAAAGGTTTCACTGGATGATCTTTGAGGTCTTTTCCAACCTTAATGATTCTATGATTCCTTCTATCCAAAATAAGGGAGTCAATCTATTTTTTACAAAATTGCCAAACTAACTTAAATTCATTTTAGGGACCTTAAACCAGGCCATCAATGACTAAAACACCTACATATTGACCACAAAATCCAAAGGTAAATTATGCCAAATAATGTGTTTTACTGTGTAAATCACTAACAAAATGATGCTGGAGCACTGCAGAATTCTCATACGTAACAAGAGCTAGTCTCTGCTGAGAGCTAAGAGTTTCAATAATGCCTAGAAAATTCTGCTCTCCTACTCTTACTTTTTTTCAGTGATGAAGTAACATCTTAACAACTAAAATTGTTTTAAAAATACAAGTAGTTGAGTTCAAATTTGTAGGTGAGGGCAGCAGGATCTGGTAATCTGGTATATAACTTATAGGGCTCTGATCCAGGAAAAAGCATAAGAAAGTGCTTAAATCCATTCCTTTTCAGGGAAGAATTTCAGCACATGCTGGATTTTAAGCATATGCCTAAAGTTAAAGTCAAGCATATGGTTAAATGTTTTCCCGAATAGAGGCTTTCCCGATTGAAGGCTTTATAGGGCAACGTATGGCATTTTTGAGGAAACCTAAAACATTCACACTCTTCACAGAAAGACAGAGAAACAGTACAAATCTTTTTTTAAATACCTGCTATATCGAATTCTATCAAGGAAGGATATATTTGGATTTATTGAATTCTGTAAAGGTTTAACATAAAACCTGTGAAGTGCAAGAACAACAAAACCAAAATATTAATGTCGTAGGCTCATTCAATAAGCAGACATGGATCTCTAGAATTTTCAAAGGAGATAAATTAGTCCCTAATGCACTCATCAAAGGGAACAGAAATGTTACCTAGTATGTTTTGTATTAGCCTTTCACTTTATCTCCTTTACCAGAGTTTTTCTTCTTACCTTTTTTTATGTTTGGTGAGAAATTAGGTCGTGACTGCAGTCAGGGTACACACAAGACATGTAAGTCATAAATCTCCCTACTGCAAGCTGTTTTCCATTCTGTTCTCAATTTATTTCTATTTCGTCAATAATAACCCCACAGCCTAATTCAGCAAAATAACGTGGTGCTCGGCTGTGACCAGCCTTGAACAGATGCACAGATGAGCTTCTGAGGAAGAGGAAGGAGCCTTTCCTTCCAGCTTCTTCCAGCTGGTGCCGCTGGCTAGCACAGGCTTCCTCAGGAGCAGAGTGAGCCACACACATGGACCCTCCTGTTTGCAGGTCAGGCTCGTGGCCCTACTGACCAAACATTGCAACCAAACCAGTCATCCTCCAGAAATCTCCCTGATCGAGGGGAATAGGGAGGAAGGGACAGGGGATTCTTCCTTTTTTCTCCTATTTTCACAAATGTTTTGGGCATGGCTCTCATTTGGTCCAACCCAGAAGGTGTGGTTATTGTTATCATATTTACATGCTGTTATGTTCCCTTTCAAGTTGAGTTCTATTCAGATAATAAGAACAACTTGTTTCTAAGCCTTTGCTGAAGAAAACAGACATCTTTTCAAGTGTCAGTCCCACTGGATTATTCAAGAGAGCAGAGGTTTATTACGTGTATTTTGTTCATAACCACTTCAAACAGCAAAAGGATGCCGTAAGTTACATCAGACACCTCACTTCCAGTTTGGCTCTTTAATTCATCCCGACTCATGACAAAAAGTATCACTGAGGATAACAGGGAGCTTCTCCAATTATTGTAATTATAGCACAAATATAACAAGGTACTTAATCTTGTTACTAAAAACACTTCTTTTTCACTTGATCTTTGCGTATTTCAGCTGCGTCTTTCTTTCAAACTTGTTATTCTGGCTGCCTCTCACATTATGTATTTCTCACATTATGTATTTGGTGTCTCTTTTCTTTGTGCCCCTCAGGAGATCTGTGGAGGTCCTGGGGAGCCCGAAGTATTCAGAGCCAAAGATGTCTTAGGGTGCTGTGGGTGGAGGATGAAGAGAGGACAGATTTGCATCAGGTTTCTGAACTATGCCTTTCAGGCCATATCTGTATAATAATGAAGTTTTCCTTATCCCCTGAAACTTATCAAGATAAAAAGTAAATCTTAAATCCTGACTGATGTAAAATAAAGGCCCACTATGAAAATGAGTACTGTTACCTCAGTAAAGACGAGTCAGCTCTGTTGTGACAGAGGCATACCTCTGAGTTATTTAACATATGGATTTAAATGAATCTCTCAATAGAAAAAAAGGGAGTTGAAACAATTTCCTCTGAAGTGTCTTACCAAAATAATGATTATATTGGGGCAGGATGTCCATTCAGAGGGTTTTGGACAGAACTCCCCATCTAGACTAGAGAAACATTCCCAATAAAAATGTGTTAGAAATGGATATATTCCTATGAAAACCTCTGGGATTTCTCTCCCCATTAGCATTTTCGGATGAAAACAGGAAAACACTTAATAAAAAAAAAAATCCTGTCAGTTTCAGCTAATTAAGATCAGATAATTAACATCAACAAATAAATGTTCATCCCCCTCTACCATCCCTCTACCACCTCAGTGCCTGCAGAACAAAGCACTGCTTGCAGATGAAGTTTAAGAACACAAAATACACCAAGCAGTATGTCCTCTCCCACTTCCATTAGTGTGTCCAGAAAGAAACTTGCCATAATTTCTGATCATCATTTCATTCACCTTCTCTAAGTCTGTTGTCTGAGCTCCCTTATCAGGCAGTGATAAGGATGCAGTAACACCCGAGGTACCTTTTCTTTGTGGAAGAGAGAACTATAGCAGGAAGTGCAGACCCGAGGCCAGGGAATAAAGAGGAGATCATTGTCACTGTTGTCCTTCCTCTGCAAGCGCTGCCTCACGGGAAAAGGCGCTGCTCTTAATTTCTTTTCTCTCTCTGACCTGTGGGCTAGTCCTGTTGATGTAAGTGACAGGTTTTGTCTTTGCTGTTTGGCTTTATTTTTTCCAGTATTCGACTTCTGTCCAACTCTACCTACTTTGCTCCAGCTTGGGGTAGCTGATTATGCTAAAATGAGGCAGGTCAAGTTGCTTAAAGATGAGGAATAGGGGAAAAGGAGACTGTGAGGACGGGAAAGGAAAGGGAAAAACACCATTAAGATAAATACCATAAAACAAAACAAAACAGAGCCAGGGTGACTTCTCGGTCATCCTGGGGTCAGAAGGACAGAGATGTTATCAGAGTAACGAACAATCTGAGGAAAATGGAATAAAGGCAGAAAGAGGCAGGGAAAAGTGGACTGAGAGGGTTGTGACAGGGAGGAGGAGTAGGCAGAAAAGAGAATTAGGCAAGGAAGGAGATATGCAACTGAGGAAAGCTACTGGGGGGGCAGGTACACCTTGGTGGTCCTGGGATGATCTATCCAAAACTTGGGGAGGCAAAGTGAGGGATGCACATGAAGAGAAACTGGTAGAGTAAGGAAATGTTTAGTGATTATCTGTTCCTCTCCAGCCTATAAACAACATTCTCTACTGCTACTCACCCTTCAGTACTCTTTATTACTTGTATAAATAATTTTCAATCCAAAATGGGGAGGAGATTACTTTGAAACTATATATGGCATATTTCTCAAAAAAGGGATGCTTCCTGGGAGGTGAAGAAAAAAGGAGGTGGGGCTAGGAAGACGCTGTAAAAGAAAAACAGTTACAACAGACAAAGAGTAAATATTAAGAGAGAACAGATAAAGGGAAGAAGATGAAAAAGATAAAAAGTGATGGATGAGAGGAAGAAAGGAAATAGAAGTAGCTAGAATAATGAGAACAAAGGAAAAGAATAAAGGAAGCAGAGAGAACAAAAACAGATCCAAATGAATACCTGAAGTTCTTAATGATTAATATATTTCCTTTTACTGAGAATAAATTTATGCTACACTTATATAGTAGATTGAGTCACCATTTACACCTTTTCAAAACAAAATGTCAAATTTGACCTTTTTAGGGTTAAAGTGCTCCAACTGATTAAGATCCATTTTCAATGGGGTATGCCATGTCCCAGCCGCAAAATTAATATTTTCACCACTTCAGGGTACATAAGAAGGCATTAAAGTGACTGAAAGGAAACAAATCTGCTCTCAGTTATACATCTATAAAATAATTAATACAATGATAATGTTTCACAGGTATAACTAGATTTGAGTATTTGAAGGAATCTAACCAGATTTACATTTGACTCTCAATAAGCAGAAGGTAAAAAAAAAAAAGGAAAGGAATTTATTATGTGGTATCTTCAGCTATCTGTATTGCCCATGGCATGGCTATCCATCATGAACAATGCATTCAGACTTTAAAACCTGAATATTCTGCAAACAAATAACACCTTAAAACAGCAAACCAAACAATAGAACAAGAATTATTGTGTCCCTTCCTTTTCACCAGTACACACAGCAAAGGAGACATAGGAGGAAATCAACTGTAAATGGCATCTTCAGTAATGAAGGGAAAAGCTGGATATCCACAAGTCTGTTTCCAAGGCAACTGAATGGAGGGACAATCAGAATCTCTCAATTGCACCCCATTATAGATATTTTCTACACAGACCAGTAAAAGGAAGAAAAAGGTGATTGGAAAATCTTCAGCAAAAATCATCCTGGAGCACTTTGAAAGCATGGGGGAAGTGAACAGATAATACATAAAATGGCTGCCTATGTGTAGCTCCTGATTGCAATCATCTTCAGAGCTGCAAGAGGGATGACAGGAAAATCATGCATTTAAAAAAAGGTGCCAGATTTCATCCTTGACTCTCAGGATGGGGATGCACTGACAATTATATTTTATAGAAATATCTCACAAATTGACCTTGACACTCTGTATAGAGGGATTATTCTGAGATATGCATTGTAAATTCACTGTCTGCATTGTACTTTGGCACCCCACCAACGTAATGGTCCAAGATTGTTAATATGACCTGATGAACCAGAGCTGTTGTTGATCCACTAATATCTTTTCTCTGAATAATTTATAGAATGCACAAACTTAGATGAATGAAATAAGCATATGCCAAGGGAGTTCACTATTTTCTGCACTGGCTAAACTCTTAGTACCAAAAGTAACAGTACATGCTTTATTCAGGAACCTAGTGGGGAAAAAAAAAATAGACATGTGAGTAGTTGGAGGATAAAAATATTACAAGGTATCAAAGCTAGACAGATAAATGAATGAATCTAGATGAGCCATATGGACTTATTGCACCTGTATATGTTACAATACTAAGTATTACAGCTATCCTGGCCATCCAAGGAAATGTTCTGGATAAAGTCCAGCTAAGAAAAGCCTAAATTATTCACTATGATGTATGCCTTCACTCTTCTTTTCTGCCCTGTCCCAGCAGATTTTATTTTTTCAGTTCTTCGTTTTTTTGTCTTTTTTTTGTGTTGTTGTTTTGTTGGGGTTTTTTTTTCTCTCTTTTTGTTGTTTTGTTGGGTTGTTTTACTATGAGCCAAATGTCTAATAGACATCATACCAGTTTTCTAAAGCTGACCACACCAGCATAAGGTCATCATAGAATCACAGAATCATGGAATCATAGAATGCTTTGGATTGGGAAGGACCTTCAACATCATCTCATTCCAAACATCTTTCACTAGACCAGGTTGCTCAGAGCCACATCCAATAAGGCCTTGAACAACTTCAGGGATGGGACATCTACAATTTCTCTGGGCAATCTGTTCCAGTGCCTCACCACCCCCACAATAAAGAATTTTTTCCTAATATCTAATCTAAATCTACTCTCTTTCAGTTTGAAGCCATTTCCCTGTGTCCTGTCACTACATGCCCTAGTAAATAGTTTTTCTCCATCTTTCTTGTAGGGTTTCTCTGGGTACTGGAAGGCTACATTAGGTCATCCTGACATCTTCTCTTTTTCAGGCTGAACAATCCCAGTTCTCTCAGACTTTCCTCATAACAGAGCTGCTCTGATCATCTTGGTGATCCCTCTGATGATCTTGGTGGCCTCCTCTGGACTCGCTCTGGCAGGTCCATGTCCTTCCTGTGCTGGTACCCCAGAGCTGATGCAGCACTGCAGGTGGGGTCTCACCAGAGCAGAGCAGAGGGGCAGAATCCCCTCCCCACGCTGCCTTTGATGCAGCCCAGGGCACGTTTGGCTCTCCAGGCTGCAAGGGCACATGGCTGGGCCATGTCCTTAGCCTCTCACCCTCCCCACACCCCCAAATCCTTCTCAGCAGGGCTGCTCTGGATCTGTTCACCCCCAGCCTGTGTTGATACCGGGGGCTGCCCCGACCCAGGTGCAGCACCTTGCACTTGGTCTTGTTAAACCTCATGAGATTCCCATGGGCCACTTCTTGAGCTTGTCCAGGTCCCTCTGGATGACATCTTGTCCTTCAGGTGTGTCACTGCACCTCAGCCTGGTGTCATCTGCAAATTAGCTGAGGGTGCACTCGATCCCTCTGTTTATGTATTCTCCATTGTAACACAGAGAGCAGTGCACCAAGCTGAGGTGCACCCTATCACCTAACCTGTCAAACCTTTCCCTATTTAATGTTTTCTAAGAAAAGAAAAAATGTAACTTATAAACAGAAACATTATATTTCCTGATTTGGACTGTAAGACAAAACATCTCTCACATCACAGCAAGTATTAGCAAAGTACAGAAAAACCATTGTCAATCCTGACTGAGTTCCTTTACTGGGGATTGCAATTAGTCCAGCACAATAAAAGGGCAGAGAAACATTATCAGAGAGGGCTTCTGGATAGTGGTAGGAATCAAATTTTTTTTTTCTGGAATTTCAGGACTTTATATATTTGTGCTCATTTCTGGTCTGATCTTATTTCTCACAGAGGAATGGTCTATTTGATGAGGGACCAAATTAAACCTCTTTACACTCTGCTTGCCTCAGGTTCTTCAGTTTCAGAGGAGGTATATTTTGGTTCATTTCCATGTTTTTTGGGGGTTTTTTTTGTTACTCTGTAATTGATTGGTCTGCTCTACTGGGTGAAGTTCAAAATATTGATATGTATTGGAAACTTTATGATAAGATAGGATAGCAAGCACACAACACAAAATTGTGTAGGCAAAACTTATTAAAAATATATGCAGGAAGAACATGGAAGGAAACAAACGAAATATGTTTCAAAATATAATATTTGGGAAATATATATGGGCAGTAGCTGTATGCATCCTTTTGATGTGGGAAACAGGAAAACTTTTTTTAAAGTATCAATTTTTATCCACTGCTAGAACCAAGCACCAGTTTTAATGAATAATTCGACATTATTATTTTCTCTGGGATGGAAAGTCCATTAGTTAGATGGATAGATAGATAGGTAGATGGATGGATGAATTCTGTCAAAAAAAGATATCTTCTGAAATGAGTAATAGAAACTGACAAAAACTTTTTGTAAGAAAATTTTAGTCTGAAAAAATATTCCAAAACAGAAGTGCTCAACAGTAGCATTGCAGCTCAGCTTATATGCAAAACTTCCACTAATTTATATCTTCATTACTAAAAAAACCCAAACACCCCTCTTATTTAATCTGAAACAGGTGGTAGAAAAACTAGCATTTGGGCAGCAGTTCTATCAGCAGCATCTCATCATACACTAAAAATAGACAAAACCAAATGATTGAATGAAACCTGAAGCTCTCCACCCACAGGTAGACAGTCCTGTCAAGTTCTCTGGAACTGCAAAATCCTCTGTATTTGATTATCTTTTCTCAGTCACTGCTATCTTTGTTTCTCTTTCATCTTGTCTAGCAATCCCAAATGTCTTTTACAGCATCACTATGCCAATGTTGATCCAGCTTATATGTGTTAGTGGTATCTCCATGAAAACTGTCCCTTTTGTCCTCCCAGAGAGAAAATTCATGCTTAGGGAAGTATTTCAGCTTTTATTATTTCCTTTTCTTTCTTGTTAAGGCACAAACGATGAAATCTTGAAAATGAAGGGAACAAAATTTCATTCAGGGAAGAAAAAGGTATAATTAAGCATACTTTTGTAAGTAAAATGGATGAAATACAGGAGTCCATACCCTAAATATGGCCACAGAACATGGAGGAGACTGGCCAAACCACCTAGTGCTCTGTGAATAGATTAGCTTGCAGTAGGTTGTCTCCAGAAGCACAGGGCAGAATAATGGTGGTGGAGGTAGGACAGCATCCAGAGACCATCTAGGTGGTCAGCTAGAAAAAAAAAACAAAACAGCTAGAAAACACTTGGGACATGTTTCTGAGAGAAAATCAAGGGAGGAAGCTTTTGGGTAGTGAAGTAGCTGGAAAGAAGTCTCAGAAGAAAAGTGAGCTTTCAAATACTGTTCCTATTATAAGGGTGAAAAGGACATTATGTACATTATTCATAAATAAATGGCTTTGCAGCATGCACATCACTTATTCACTGAAATCATCAATAGGCTTCCCTTAAAAACCTCTTCCAAGCTCCTCAAAGCTGGCTAGGGCTCTGTGCAGGAAGGATAGTGCTCTTAGTACAGCAGGGAATGGATTTGTTTCCAGTGTACCTGGCAAGCATCTGTACAGACACACGATGACATCAGTCACAGCCAGGACCACACAAGTATGATCACATGTAGCTGTAAGTCTATTGGACAGCCAATACATATGGTTTATATCCTTTTCCCTCTCAGTCAGGAAAGACTTCAGCTATTTTTAAGCCTGGATATGCATATGGCCAATATAAGGATATTCCTTGTGCAGAGGAAGAAAAGGGATTTAAAATTTTTCAACACGCTCTCTTTATTTCTAGCAGTTTTCTTTTTCCATTGTGCTTACTTACTCTTTCCCTGGAACAGTGAAGGGCCATCCAGGAACTTTTGTAATCTCTAAAGTTTGAATTAACACCCACAAAATCACAAAGTTTATTTGTTCATGTACATTGTGAAGTGACCAGCTGGGACAGTGTGCTCACACACAAGCAGTGGTGCACACTCAGGCTGGCAACAGCTGCCTAGGTAGAGCAGTCGGGGGACAAAGCCTACCACAAGGAATATTTGCACCAAGGTTTATTATTGCACCCAGGCTTAATATTCCTACAACAAGGAATACTAAACCACCTTCAGACTACTGTTCACTCACCTCAAGACTTAAGCAGAAGTGGAGAATGAGCAAATTTGTAGTTATCCCAGTTGTCTAGAAGTTAACTTCTAAAATAGAAAAAGTGGTTAAATCCTTTGCATAAATTATTGCCAATTGTCCGTCTAACTTTTGTTACAATAGGAACCATGACAAAGACCTTGGAAACCATGATTCATGAATTTTCCAGGAGCAGCCAAGTGCATCACCCTCTGAAAAGAATATAAAGGAGGCAAGTTTACATTTGTGAAAAATGCCAGCCATTGGCATGCTCTTTTCTCACTTTAAAGAAAAGTAGCAGTAAAGCAGAAAGTATCTATGTTGAGGAGACAGTGGCTGTCAGTCATTAAATGACTGCCTCGGGTTGTGTCAGTCTCAATGCTGTATATGACTGTACCCGAAGAAACCAAAGTGACAGTTTCAACATAACCTGTCCTTTAATAAGGCATAATTGTACAATACAAAAATACACGCTTTGACTACTCTTTTTTCTCACTCTTTATTTTTAGATGAAGCTGAAAATTGAAAAGAGAGCGGAGATCATTTAGCTCCACACAGGATGCTTTTGCTGATACTTTCTCAATGCCTGAGAAATACTTAGAAGAGAAGAGTACTAGCTGACTATATTTCCATTTCCCTTTTTCAAGCAAAACCATGGTGATTCTAGGCCACTTATTTTAATTTAGTTTCACTTCTTGCACCACCTCAGGGTTTGGTTTTTTTTAATAAAGTGCGTTGATACAGTGATAGGGAGTTGTGTATTTGTCATAAGGCAGCCTGACCTGTATCTCTACAGTTCTTGAGAGATTTTGCAAAGATGACCTTATGACGTAAATAATGAAGTTACCTGTTGATAAAAACTACTCATATTCAGTCACCAGTCAAATGGCACAGGCTAGATTAAAAAAAAGATCACATGGTGACCAGCTTGCTGAATCTCTTTGACCCATATACTCACAGATTTGTTAGAAGCGAGGTCTTTCAGACTGGGCCCTGTACAGATGCTTTTGGAGCTTTGAAGAAAGCTCAGAAATCTCACAGTCACAGTGGCACTGCTGAGAGTACCCCTCAGAGATACTTGATCATTGTTCAAGCTGTATTTTGTTTGTGTTTCCTCCAGCAATTAAACTCTGGGTAACTTCTCCTGTTTTAGTTTCTAACTTCTGATGTTCCAGAAAATGAAAAGCTTTATAACAGCTGCTATTGTTTCATTTCATTACAGCATTGTAACAGGTTTTAAATGCCATTATTATTTATAGGGACATGTGTTTAGATATTATATCTATCTATAAAAATGTGTTGATTTCATCATTCTCTTCATTCCAGCAGCCTCCAGTTTTGCAGCTAACTTTAACATCCCGCTAACACATTCTATTCCATAGACCATATAAATTAATGAATATCAGAAACTTTTCAGAGCAGACCCTGATTTTTCTTTCCCAAGAATTCCCAAGCTAGCCGTGTATTCTATTTGTCTGTATTTTGAGGTTACTGTAATGCACGTTACACAAGAACACGATAGGTGAACGCTCCTCCAACCAAAACGAATTGCTAGCTGCTGTCTCTACACTCAGGGGCTGGCTCCCTCTATGAGCGCCTCAGACCGCTGCCTTCGCAGCTTGCAGGATGAGCAGCCTCCAGAGAGGAGGGCTGGCCACGCGGTGCTTGCTGGGTTCACGTGGCTGGGTGCGCACAGATCAGCTGCCAGGCACGGCGGCTCTGACAGTGCCCGGGTCTGGCACCACAGCACGCTGCTCTCCCTCTGTGCAGCAGACCGGAGCTCTCGTGCCCTGCTGAACCCTTTGCCAGATGGATGTGCAATAGTTCTGACAGATCCCAGGGCAGAGCTCTTACCCAAATACTGGCAGAATTGACGGCTTCTCCAGCAAGTGGCAAGAGTAATAAAACCATCTGGCTTTTCAGAGCCCAGCAGGACAGTGGCTTATGTGTTTATACACACCAGTTGCCTGTTTTTCCATAAAACTCTTTCTGTTATAGAAAGCTATCCTAATACTTTCTATGAAATTAAGATACAGGCTATTCACATATCTCATTGTGATCCTTTACGGAGCAGATTTTTCTGGAAGCTGATCCACATCTGGGACAATAACTACGTGATTGCAGATCATTTCACTGCATTGTTAGTGATTATACCTCTGAGCCACAGAAAAAAATAGCCAGGACAGAAACTAAGCCATTGACTTGCCAGAGCCCAGAGTGTCAGAATTGTATAAAAGTTTGTGAAATACTGCCAGAGTAGGCTCCTGAAAGATAAACACAAATTGCATAGGGTAGTGAATAAAAAGAGTGGAAAAAATTAACTTTTAAAAACAGAACTGAAAATCAGTAAGATATTACCATCTGGGAAACCAAGTCCTCCAACAAGACTGGAATTTAATCATGTCAGTCTTTGGATTACAAGGGTGTGAACAAAAGCTACAAAAACAAATCCTGCCTTAGAAGTTTGAAATGTTTCTCCTGAAGATCTTAGTGTATCTGTATCTCATTTGATATGGATTCTGTAGTTGTATCTAGGTCTAATTTGAATCTGCCACAATAATCTTAAAAGGACTCTATAACATTATTATTATTATGCCAAATGAGAGCAGAACTTTAGGCTAAAGCCATATATGCAACTATAGATAATTCTAAACATTTTTAAGCAAAAAAAATTATTCACTGACTGTCTGCAAAGCTGTGATAGGTGAACTACAGCTGTTTCCCACAGTGATTTGAAAGACAGTGTCTTTTACACAACTACATTTAGTACGATGATGATGAAGGTAGACAACATTACCTGAGAGCAGAAAATCAGGAAATCACCATTTGGAGTGTAAAACTGCCAGACTAAAAAAGAAAATTAAAAAATCACCTTTTCTAAAAGGTAAACTGGATTTTTAGTCCTGAAATTAGCCTGGCTTAGAGAAGAGAGCTGGTTGAGGTGACCTCCAGAAGTCCCTTCCAAATGAAATATTTCTGGGGATTGATCCTGTCAGTGATCCTGTGAATGCAAGAGCTCTACCACATAGTCTGTCAAATGCTGTGGAGCAGTGAGAATACGATTAAAGGCCAGATGTGTTAGATGCCAAAATAACTGCTGCACAGCTTTGGAAAATGAAACCTAGAATAGGAATCTTGCAGCTGTTTCCAAGGTATGTCTACCATTAAAAAAATAAAACCATAAAACTTTCCTAGCCATGTGTATGCACCCACAGCATTCCTGCTCTTTCCTGACCACTGCCAAGGCACCCTGCTCTGGTCCACAGAGGAAAATCATCTGCACACCAGGCAGATAAAAAGGTTATTTGGGAAAACTGACATAATCTGTGAATTACTAATGAGTTAATTGCATACAAATTTTCTTTTTGTTAATAGAGAAGTTTGAAAAAGACTGAGTTAAATATATTTCTCAAAATTTATTAACTGGAATATTTTTGCTTTTCTTCATGGTCATGCTCAAATTTACAGAGCTGCATTGGAGTTATCTTTGTTTGTAGGTCATATTTTCAAGCATGACCTCAAGACATTTGTATTTGGATGCTGCAATCAATCATTGTTAAATTTTGTGGCTTTAAGGGACTGGTCAGTTTCTAGTGAAAATCCTTGGAAAGTGCATTTTTCGACACAAGTGGATTTACCTGTAGGGTAAGTCTGGGTCCCTGCCACTACCTCCCAGCATAAAGCATGCAGATCCATGGCATGGCTGGAGCCTATGATGTGAAATTCCTCTTAAAGGAGGACAGTGTCTGCTCCTGAATCTCAAGTGACCGGAGCATCCCAACCTGGCTCTGACTGCCACTTGTTCTGTCATTAAAACTAAAGTGGGCAAAGATCTTTCACTTGAGTCTCACTAGATGCTTATTTACCCTTCTCATGGTTCTAAAATTAAAATTATCACATTTCTAAAATTAAAAATAAAAGAAGCTACATCTGAAGTGATTGCAATCTCAAATAATCTGATCTGGTAATCATCTCAAAGGTAATTATTCAAATCTGCTATTCATACCCCACTGTTCTGGTAAAAGGCTATTCTTTTAAGACAGGCACTTCTAAATTCACTCAAATCAGTAACAGGAAACACCAAAGTTTTTTTTCTGCTGCTTTCAGCTGATCTCTAAGGTTTCTCTATTCGATGGTAACTTAGCTCCTTTTTTCTTTTCCCAATAATAAAATAATTTTATTATTTTCACAGGCCATTGTTACTATTTTACATTGCTCTCCAAGGCTAAAATGCACACCTAGGTTTTATTGATATTGATACTGTAGCTGGGCTTCAATGGCACTGTATTCATTTGCTGAATTATGCCTGTCTTTTGAAAAAAGACCTGCTTTAAACTGACCAGGAAAATAGAGACCTCCCACAGTAATTCCTAAATGTCATTCAGTAGCCGGTAATCCCAATTCTGAAATTAAAATCTCTGGCTGCTCTCTCAGACTAGTAGTCATCACCCAAAGAGCAGGACTCAAAAGTCAAGTTATGCCAGAGGGTTCAAGAATATGGATGCCCAAGCTCTACAGATACTGACAGTATTGGCTCTTCCAAACATTTAATTTCCAAAGACTATTGGCAATACCCATTGTTTCTGCTCATGTTTCTAGTAAAGTCATAACAGTCATTTTACAGGATGGATTATTTTCTACAGAAATAAAACTGGCAGAAGGGAATAAAAATATGCTGATCTACAAAGGAAGAAAATGATTCAATAAAGTGTGCAACTCTTGGTCCTTCATTTGGTCCTCTGTCACTCAGAAAGTCAAAGCTGTCAATCAGCAGCACAGGGCTCATAGTCAGTGGATCCTTTTAACTTTGCAGCATCTCCACTTGCACTGACATCACACTCCTCCCATCAATATCAAGGGTGTGAGGTAAATAAGAATTTGTTTTCTGACGGAAACATCTCTTAGATGAAAGGGCCCCATGTTAACTTTTAATATGCCAGCCTTGCTACTCACTCTGCATTGATGGATGATAGGATTGTGAGTAGCATTGAAAGCTACCACTAAAACCATTCCTCTCCACTAAGAGCAAGACTGACATGGTTCTCTTCCCACTGACAGCAGCCTTCTTTGTTTAGAGGGTGGGTGAGAGCTAGGCTTTCCGTGGGCAGTGTGCAAATGCACTCTGACTGAAGAAAGTAAGGAGCAAGGAAAGGATTTAGCCTGAAACAGTTCATTTCTTGGCCATCTCCTGGGGCAGCACTCACACATGCTACTCTTTATTTAAGAGGGACTTCAGCCTTACATGTTAGTCTTTTATTCAGATGGAAAGATCGCAGCCAAAAATAGTATGAGATAATAACAGGTATCGCATACTGCTTGTGGTTTCATAGTATCCAAAGTCTGCCAGACTAGTTGGATTATGGGCATTTTAAAGTTAATAAAACCAATTTGTTTAAAAAGAAATTACCCATTTGGCTCTTGTTGATCATCCAGTTGGTCTTATTTTTCCAAGAGGCAGAACACATCTGCATCCAATTAGTATATTAGTTGGAGTGCCTCTGCACTGCTGCATTACAGTTCCTGTGCATGGCTTGGAAAAATATGTAGGATGTAAACTCTTCTCTCATCTTGTTGCAAATCAGCAGAGGCTTTAGTGGAGCCACAGGACCCAGGGGGTGGGGGAGAAAGAGTGTGGGGGTGAATACCAACAGGATTTGGCTCAGGTCCTTGAGCTCAATTAGGTTACTTTTGTATTAAAGGTAAATCTTACACTTAGTTTCTGACATAACAAAGTAAAAAAGAAAATCTCTATTTATTTTAATGGAATGTAATTTAGGTTTCACATGATCATAAATAGAGCACCATTACTACAAAATAACAGTACATTATTGGTTCTGTGCTTGTGTCTGCCTTCTCTTCATCCTTCGTAATCTTGCTGGGGTAGTCAGAGACACATAAATATCAATTAAAGACACAACTAATACAATTAAACCAAAGCAGAAAGCTCCTTCAATGGTAGTTTGTATTTTACCACCTTATTTATGCTATTACTTCACTCCCTCTTTCCAAACATTATAGTCAGCCTGAGAGCTGTCACTTCAGCTGCTCCAGGCTGAAGGTGGAGACTGACAGGAGTCAGAGACCTCATGGCTGTGCTGAGGGATGAGCAGCATAATAATAACAAGAGAATTTGAGAAAGCTGTAGGATGAGGAAAGCTTCAGGCTTCAGAGTGCGTTTTTAAACAGAGGAGGTTGAAATGACACAAATGGTAGTCCCTAGGGCTTCAGCAGGGGATGAGATAGAGTTGGAGAGGTGAGTAATTTCCTTGCGCCAGGTGGGCCTGCAGAGTCCAGGAGATAACCTGCCTCCTTTGCCCATGAGGGCAGCAGCATTCTGTGAGCACATGCAGAGCCTGCTGGAGCTGACTGCAGTAGCCAACATGCTCTCATACTGACAGGCCTCGGGGCCTGCCCCCTGTTGTGGGCTGACACTGGTCAGATGCCAGGCACCAATGAAAGCCACTCACTCACTCCCCTCTACAGCTGGAAAGAGGAGAGAACATTTAATGAAGGGTTCATGGGCTGAGGGAGATAAGGACCAGGAGAGATTGCTCACCAAATACCATCACAGGAAGACAGGCTCAGCTTCAAGAAATGAATTGAGTTTATTGCTAACAAAATCAGAGCAGGAAATGAGAAGTAAAATAAGACCTTAAAAACACCTTTCCCCCCTGCTCCCCCTTTACAGCTCTATCTCCTACCCCAGTGGGCAAGGAGACAGGCAATGGGGGTTATGGTCAGTGCATCACCTGTGGCTTCCCCCACTGCTCAGGGAGAGGAGTCCTTCCCCTGCTGCACCATGGGGTCCCTCCCACAGGAGACAGTTCTCTGTGAACTTCTCCAGTGTGAGTCCATCCCACAGGCAACAGCTCCCTGGGACTGTCCTTCCAAACTGCTGTGGCATGGGTCACTCTTCCACAGGGTGCAGCCCTCCAAGGACAGGCTGCTCCAGCATGGGAGCAGGGCCCTCTCTCCACGGATCTCCCATGGGGTCACAGCCTCCTCCAGGCATCCCCCCACCCCAGAATGGGCACCTCTCCCACGGGCTGTGGGTGGATCTCTGTGTCCCCCGTCGATCCCCAAGGCCTGCTGGGGCACAGCTGCTTCACCATGGTCTCACCACGGCCTGCAGAGGAATCTCTGCTCTGGAGCCTGGACCACCTCCTCTCCCTCCTTCTCCACTGACTTTAGTGTCTGCAAACACTGCAGACACTTTAGTGTCTGTCTCACATGTTCTCATTCTGCTCTTCTCTGGCTGCAATTAAAACTGCACAACAACCGTTGTCTTGATTTCTTCTTAACTATGTTATCACAGAGGCATTAGCAGCATCTCTCATTGGCCTGGCCTTGGCCAGCAGCACATCTGTCTTTGGAGCCATCAGGAATTGGCTCTGCCAGGCGTTGTGGGAGTTTCCAGCAGCTTCTCACAGAAGCCACCCCTGTAGCCCCTCTGCTACCAAAACCAGGCCGTGCAAAACCAGTACACCCCCCACCCAAACTCCCTTCTCCAGTCTCTCAGGCTGGTGATTCTCTTTCAGTGTTTCTCTCTGGCACACTGCCCTCCATGCCATAAGACATGTAAAAATAAATCATTGTATAAATTAAAGAGCAGAGCTCAGTTGTTGCTTGATTGGAATTGCTTTTCTGTATGTGCTTAGGGCAGGGTGAGGGCTGGAACCATCACCTCTGCTGTGGTGGACTCCTGTGTGCATCCCACAGGCACACAGCTCTGGGAGGCAGAGCCTCACCCCTGGACACCCATGCTCACAGATCATAGAGGCTTTTCTGAGCAAAGTTATAATGAATGCAGGGCCCTTCAACACGTGGCAAAGAAAAGTCACGTTTATAAGAGGCTCTAAGTCAGTTTCTGTGTTGGGCAAAGGCTGGTGTTGCTCAAGGCACAGCATCTAAAATTCAGATTCTGATAAAGCATCTATCAGAGTTCTTGACTCTGAGTGACTGGAACACATGCTCTGTCAGGAATGAAAAAAAGTTGGGAGGATGCCCTGAAAGATTGAGACTTCTAGCAGTGTGGAGATCTAAACAGCTTTATTCTTTACTCTGACTGTGCAATCTGGATGCACATGCAAGAGAAAAGTACCAGAAGGTAACATCATTTGTGACAACACCTGGTGCTACAAAACTTTGGGAGCAATTCAGATGCTTACATGTAGGTTCTTTGCCATTTTAGACACTGTAGGATACCCAAGGGTGATCATTCCATATTGAATCATTCCCCTGGAATTTTTAATATGTTTCAATTAATATTGGTGAAGGAGGCCAAGAATGAAACTGATGGTATGGTTACAAGCCCAGTGCAGCTAAGGCATATATCATGGACTAAAAATTACTACTTGACACACACAATCTAGCTGCTTCAGAAGTTATCATGGAAAACAGAAAAGTAGTCCTTTATTCCAAGCTGAGTAGAGGGTGCAAGAGTGTCTGTCCACAACAGATGAGCCCCAGAAAGAACAGATTTACCTGCTGCTCCATGAAAGACTAAGAGAAACACTGTGGTACACAAAGCAGCATGGGGCAGCAGAGACTTGAAGAGCATGTCTTTTTTGGCTGGAGATAAGTGTGAAGATGTTTATCTTCCTCTACTGCCTGGCTTACAATTACAGGTTTAGGCTAAAAGGTCTGACTTTCAGATGGCTGATGGTGTGTTAGAACTCTCCCACCAAAGGAGCACCACTTCACTTTAAATTATAGATATCAGAGAGGACACGCAGTTTTAATGTTAATTTTTTCTTTTTCTACTTGAAAGGGGATTATATGAAGAGCTGTAACTTTGAAGGCCCTGGTGAGAGGCAGCTGGACCAGCTGTGCTCCACAGAGGCTTGTGCTCTCCAGGGCTG
Source organism: Promerops cafer (assembly GCA_013398275.1). Taxonomy (NCBI): domain Eukaryota; kingdom Metazoa; phylum Chordata; class Aves; order Passeriformes; family Nectariniidae; genus Promerops; species Promerops cafer. The sequence continues at coordinate 1,097,041 of VZSE01014380.1, read as the reverse complement.
GCTGCCTGGAAAGCTGCCACTGCAGGAAGCCGACCTCCACCAGTCTCCTTGCCTCTGAGCAGTTACTGAACACGAAAAATGAAACTGAAATCTTGTTCCTTTTTGTTAGATAAATTTCCTGATAAGTGTCAGGAAATGTCTGAAATGTAAAGTAAACTGTTGTCCTTTCTTTCCTTGAAGTTTTCATAATGAACTGTAGCAGACAAAAATATTTAAATATTTTTATAATTTCTTTTCTTTCTTTCTTTCATTTCCCACAGGTATTCACATAGAAACAGGGCCAAACATTCATTTGAACAAGACTTCCTGTTCTTTCCATGTTGGGTGGCATGCATTAAATTGTGCAAAGTAGCTCATGTTTGATTCTGTATCTACCTGAATTTAGTTAAGTGTTGGGTCATGCATGCCAGAGTCTATTAAATGGAGTGGTTTGTTTAATCCTAAATTAAGGCAGGCTGGCAAGATTGAACGCAAGAAAAGCAAACTGATTCTCATGACCTGCTGTAGGCATTTCCACAGAAATCCATCTAAACTATGTCTTTGGATTCATCTAATGAATTCTAAAATTCCAAACACCCATTCAGGGAGATGGAGGAAAAAGAGCATTTAAAATTAAAAGTCGATAAAAGAATATTTTGGTTGCCAGTTGAAAATAGCACTGGCAGCTATTTTTTTTTTTTGATGGGAGGAATGGATAGAGCAAAAGCCAAGAGGAGAAATTTTTCAAGGCTAAAATATAATTATTCCATCAGTTTTTATGCTCTAAAATTGAAGATTTGCAACATGCACACCAGTTGTGCCTTTACAATGCTTTTCTGGAGTGGACAAGATATGATCAAGGGAAGAGAGAAGGACAGGAATGGTATGAACCATGCTTCAATCAAATTCCAAGATTATCTCCTTGAAAGTATCTATCTTTGTCTCATTAAAACAAAAACAAAAACAAAAACAAAAACTCAACCAGAAAAAAATCAAACAAGTAAAACCCCAAAGTTATCTTTCAGAATTTTGTTTAATTCTACAAAACTTTATTCTTTATTCTTCTTTATACACATGAGACTGTATTACATTTTTTAAAAACTCTCTGGAAGGACATTAATAGAAAGTTGTAGTTTTCAATTCTACATTTAAAATTTAATGTCTTAAAATTATATAACCTTTTGGTTGTTGAATCCTTCCTAACTTCAGAGGAATACACCTAATGAGAAAGAATGATTTTAATTAGTTTGAATAACACTGGAATTTATACATACCTTTAGTGTATAGAGGTTGCATTGAAACTCCCTGAGCATAAAAGCAAAATTAGGAGGTACAAACTAGAGGTTAAAAATAAAAGTGCCTGTGTACATGACTGACTTTTTTCTGTTAGCATCAATGATGCTTCAAATCTGAGTATTTTCCTATTAGTTGAACCCCCTTAAAACTGCATTAAATTAAAGAGCGAGACAACACTGATTTTCTTGTCCAACGATCCTCTGAAGAAAAACTTATGATGATAACCCATCATTGAGAAAACCACATAACCTCAGTAGGGAAAAAAAAAGGGAAAAAAAAGAAAAAAGAGAACTTTTTTTTTTATAAAAGTCAAATACATGCTTCCACAATGTATAGGAAAGGAAGGTCTATCTGACCTGGTCAAATATCCTTTTGATATCTAAGAAGCAGATCAGAGACTTTAACTGCATCAAGGTGGACAAGTGGATTTCATTACATTTTGCTTTCATCATTATCAGAAAAGTTTCACCATTTAATAAAAACACTGTGATCTCATTTTATTATTTCCAGGAGCTACTCCTTATCTAATGGCCAAATTTAGGGCATGAATTTGAAATCTGCTTTCAAGTGAAAAATTTGGCTGGTATATCTAGCTGCACAGAATGTTTGCAAGTGTTCATATATATCCTGGGCTTCCTGGCTGCTGTCTAGGAAATGCTGTCATTATTTGGCTGTTTTATCTTTGCCTACAGATGCTCTGAGTGGTGGAGTGTTACTACATTCTGAAGAAGGGATCTTTAGGAAGTGCAACAAATGTAACATGACTTTGAGGGCTATTGTATTTTTTTTAAATGGAGGATATTGTACCTGTAGGAAACATAAACAAAGAATCCAACTGAACTGAAAAAATAAAAACAAACATCACCAAAGAAACTTTAAGGAATAAATGATCACTGTTTATTTTATTTCCTGATGACAACTGTATCTGACATTAGATCATTCAAGCAGCCCATCCATACAGATCTGCTCTTTAACATAGTGGCTGCAATTATTGTTGTGCCTGTTACTGTGTTGTTGTTGTTATCAACTAGAATTATAATCCAAAGCTCCATAACAAATGCAAGTTCTAGAGAAGTCTGCAGTTATTTGTACATTTTCTGAATTTATTATTGTTTGACACAAAATAGAACTGTCAAACTTTCTCTCATAGTCCAGTAATTGCAACAGTCTCTTAGAAAACAAAAAATATGGCTTAAAATAATTTCTCTACCAAAGATTGGAATATGTATCTCCAGGTGGGTGTTTTAAACACTGTAGCTAGAAGGGCCAGTCTATCTCTTTGTTTCAGTCTGAGCAGAAGTGATGGGGTTTAGTTCCTTATTGCCAAAGGCTCTGAAACCAAACACCAGACTGTTTCCCTGTTGCTCAGAGTTATTTAAGTATTTCTTACATTAGTTTTAGTGGCAGAAGGCTGTAGTAATAAAAACCCACAGAGATGACCCAGGCTGTCTGTCCTGCTTTGGGAATATTGCAGACTGTCCCAACTGGGCAAGGGAGTGGTTTAGTTCTGATGGTTTGTAGCAGCACCAGGAATGTCATGTAAAAGTAGCTCAGATATATATAATAGATATATGTATATGTGTGTATGTATACATACATATATATATATATACACACTTTTGTATACACACACACATACACATATATCTATCTATCTGTCGTAAAGGAGGGAGCACTAATTACCTCTGATAATCTGGCTGGAGAGCATCCCCACAATGTTCAGCTGTGTTCTGTGCCTGATCTAGATGTACTGTGTTCAAGGTCCCTTTCCAGGACCACAGCAATTATGCATGTTCAGTTCAGAATGGGGCAGAAATAACTTCCATCCTGTTGGATGTTCCTGTCTGTGGTAGGGGTTAGATGAGAGGATCTTCAAAGGTCCCTTCCAATTCAAGCCATTGTAGGATTGATCCTATTATCCACCCATTATCAATCTGAAATGTAAATGTCATGGCTAAAACAGAAAAATGGAGACAGTTTGCATCTCCTGCCAAGATGTTAAATCAGTTACCCGAATTTGGTTCATATTGAATTCAAGGATCTTCTCCCTACATAGGGTGTGAGAGTGCTGTGATGCTGCCTGATACACAATACCACCTCTTAATGTCAAGGCAATCATTCTGGTAATCTTTGCTTCACATGAGAGCTCTCTTACCTTTCTGACACACACAGCTCTTCCAAGTGAATTAAATCTGGGTTGTGGATGCCTCACTGGGGACAAACTCTTCTCATACCAGGAACTAGAATTTCAAACTTGGGCTGGAGATTCGCAGCGGCATCACTTTTGTCCATGTCAATATAAAAGTAAAATTCTCTTTGTGGGTCTAAAGGAATATTTTCAAGGGTGAAAATGTCAATTATTTATCTAACTCCAAGTGAATATCTGCCCTTGAAATGCCCTGTTTTGTAACATTTTCCATTAACAAAATAAAAAGACTACATAAGACATTTTATTCTTTGTAGTTGCTCTGATATACTGATTGTGTCAAGGCACTTTTATCAGTGGGAACTATTTCCAGTGGTCTTATAAGGAATAATTAAGTGACAATCAAGACCAAGGCAGAGACATCCTAAATAACCTTAATCCTCTGCATAGTTTTATGGGATGCCAGCACTTTGGTTTTAAGAGTGGGGACCACTGTCAGACTGAGAGAAGAGTTTGACAGCAAACTGATAGATCATCACAGTTGCACAGCCTGTTCTCCCTGTTGACAGAAGTATTTTAGTCTTCTGATGTGCTGCTATATAATGCAACTGCCTTACTGCTGTATATACCAGCAATTCTACACTTATTTTCCGAATTTCAATATTTCAGCAATATATCAGCATTTTCCAAAGGGTTAGTGTTATAGGCACTGTAAGCCACAAGTGTTCTATAATTTTATGACCTACATGAGGAATGTTAGTCCCTACATGTCCATACAGAATTTACTAATCTTTGCCCTTGCATGTCTTTGAGTTTTGATATAGAAAGCATTTTGTCTCTGAGTAAACAAGTTATGGAATTAGGATAATGCTTACCATTTCAGATGCTATTGTAGTCAGTTTTCCAAAGAGTAAAGTCCCAAAAGATGCTACTGGCTTCAGGACTATATTTTTGTGCTGCTTGGATATTGCTTTGTGGAATAAAATTGCTGCTAATAACAAACCAGTGTTTCTTCTCAGCCTTTAGTGATTCTTCAAAAGCATCTAGGAAAAAGCCTGGGGAACACATTTGCCATTATTGAGGCTTGCATATAAAATAAAAAATGTTGTGGTGATAGCTCTTTCTTGTCTTTGTTTAATGAGCACCTTGTGACTCATTGAATACATTCACTAATCCCAGCAAATGCCTAAGCAGCTCGATCAACTCCATAGTCTCTTGCTTTGTAATTATCCTTCAATGACTTGCTTAGCTCAAAAGGGGAGACACACAGGAAAAGATCCCCATCTGTCATTCATCTGTCAATAGAAGGAATGTACGATAGCAAGGAAGTATTAAATATATTAAACAGTGCAATCTTCAAAAGTGACAACAGAGTCACCTTGACAGCACAATTCTGAAACTGGCCTTTTGCATTAAGGGACCACCTACAGCAAAAGTTTCTCTTTGAATACCCTGCATTGGTTTTCCTGTTGTCCACAACAAATTCTGCTACTTAGTACTTATACATGTGTGCCTTTTACTTCTGCCTTCATTCTATTTAACTGGGAAAACATTTCCAGGCCAACAGTTGGCAGCCAGTCCCTCATAAATGAGGCTGTGTGGGGCTCTCTGATATTATCTACTAGTGCTGCATTGCTTTTGCTTTCATGGTAAGCCTTGTGTCTTTATCTGTTATATAATAGCATTAGGATCCAATTCCATAAGAATTATGAAATTTAGTGTTGGATTTAGGACAGTGTTTAAGACCTCACCTAACTTTAAGGTCATTAGTTCTAAGCATTGAAGTGCTCATCAATGCTGTAGTGACAAGAAGTAATAGGTGCAAACTGAATGAAGGGGCATTTATGTTAGATAAACGGAAGACATTCTTTACTCTGAGGGTTGTGAGATAGTGAAACAGGTTACCCAGGGAGGCTGTGAATGGCCCAACTCTGGCAGCGTTCAAAGTCATGTTGGATAAGGCCTTGAGCAACCCGGTCTAGTGGGAGGTGTCCCTGCCCATGGCAGAGCAGGTTGGGTTTAGATGGTCTTTAAGATGTTCTTCCTGAACATTCTGTAAGTCTATGATCCTTTAAGGAGAGCTACGATTCTATATATATAATATATGTTTGTATAATGTGTACCTTACTCAGAATGTGTAATTAAATCAATAACATATATGATTAATCCCCTGTTGTATTAAGAAGAAGCAAATACAATGAGAAGCATTGAGACTAATGAGACTCTGAGACTAAAATGAGTTGTTCTTTCATTTATTATCTGTTATTGATAAAATACAGTTTTTCCATACTAACATAAGTATTTTCTGTAGATGGCGAAGAATATCAAAATTATGGATAATAATTAGGACTGGCATTTTGCTGTTCAAACTGGCAGGATAAATTTGAAGTGCAGTTATCACTATGGAATTTAGCAGCAAGGAATAAATATTTGAGGCCAAGAAATTCTTCAGCTGATCTTGTGCAGAAAATCATGCTAGGAGAAGCCAGTGTCCATAAAGGAGACAGAGGAGTCCTGGAATTTTATTTGAATAAAGGGAGAGACAGTCCATACCCCTGTGGGGTTTCTCCCTCGAGATTCTGGAGGATGCAGCCTCCTTTTGTCCTGGCTGCAGGTTGCCCTCTTCCTTTCCCCATTGGCTGAGGTACTAGGAAGGTACAGATTTCTGAACTGCTTACGACATATCCCTCCTTTGAATCAGTCATTTTCCTCCAAAGTTCAGAAATTCAGGCTATCTGGGTTCTGCAAGAGACTTTGTGCAGACCCGTTTGTCTACTACCCTAAAGTTCAGGAGTCAAACTCTGGGTTCTGTAACGAACTTGTGATTGGTAGGGATATTAAGACCCATTTCAAAAACATTAACACCCATTTGTCCTGAAGACCTTCTATCGAGTTGTTTGTAAAGACATTAGCACTCATCTTTCTCATCAGTCTTGAGTCACATACCAAATCTTGGAACATTATCTTTACACATTACAGCCAAAATCACAGTTGCTGTTGATGTCACTCTGCTAGATAAATGAGCTGAAATTTCATTCATATCGTTTCATGTAGTGAGATTTGTTTTTCAGGAATCTAATTTAAAGAGAAGTGGACATTTGAAATATGCCCTTCTTTCCCACTCTTATGACTATAATTGATGTAGATTGAATTAGAGCTCCAGTCTTATCAAAACACTCTCAGCAGTTCCTGTTGTGATACAAACATTAACAAAGTTACTACAGAAACATTGCATCTTGGCAGGAATATTAAAAATAAATCCGTTCTTTTTGTTAAGTGAGACCTTGATATAAACAATGAAAATGTGGTAAGTGACTGACCAGAAAATCAGTGTACTACCTCTTAGCAATGTATTAGAGACAGAAAAATATTTCTGTCTCTGTACAAAGGGATTTTTAACTACTTCCAAATCAAATGAGATAACAGTGAGGTGCCTGAATCTGTGATATCTCAGCACAGATACAGCAAACACAGAAAATGCAGTGCCAATAATTGTGTTATGGTGGTCAAAATATTATTTAGAAGAGACAGAAATAAAGGTTCTATAAGAAAATTCAGAAGACCTTTACAACTTTGCTTGAAGCCAGAACAATACTCAACTTCAGAAACAAGAGTAGAATATATTTGTCATTGTGATCACAAGTATCGACAGAGGGTACAACACAGGATTCATGTACACGTTTGGTGTTGATTTAATGTGAAATAACCCAGATTGGGTTAATATGAATAGCAAGAGGAAAATTAACTCCCTTTGTTGTTTTGAATGTTGCTGTTGGGTCACTGTCCAACATTGTATACTGTTATTTTCTTCCCCTTTGATCTAGATTCAGCTTCTATTAAACATAACACAAACCAATGAAAAACTGGATCAGGCCAGGGCGTTATTAGCACCAAATTTCCTCCTTCATTTGCAGCTTCCATCATGTGCCTACTGAATATTTCCTCATCACTTTGCAATTTGAGGGCACCCATATGTTAATTTGCTCCCCAGATGCTGTTTCAGGATGTTTTTGCTGTTTCATGCAGCCTGTCATTTCAGAGATGCTCAGACTTCATTTTGGCCTCTAAAGAGCTGAAGGAGCCTCTGGAAGCTGTGGAGGTTCAGAAACAGAAGAAAGCCTGAGGGCAGGGAGCATGGTTTCTGGGCAAGCTGGAGGCAGCCAAAGGACGTGGTTTTGTGGATGGAATACAAGCTGGATGGAGCTCAGGCTGTGGTCTGTCATAAAGAGGTCTGACAAAATCCAGGGCCATGGCTAGTGATAGTGCTCTAGTTTTGATGCTGTTGCAAATGTAGGCATAAATGTTGCTGGTGTTGTACCAAAGGACTTGATTGGGAAAAATAAAAAAAAAAGGGAAAAGTAGTAGCAAAGGGATCCATTCATGAAATAATGAGAATAAGCCCAAAATATTTCTGAAACAAAAATCAGGCTTTTTGCAATCTCAGAAAGCAGAATAAAATTACTGTTTGAATTTGTACTGCAATAGAAGCATCAAGTGAAAGGAATCCTATGCAGAAACTGCAATAGAACTTAAAAAAATCACGGATGTCTAAAAAATGCTGTATCAAAACCCATCTAACTCTTTCAACAACAAGATAACTTCCCTAGCCCTTGGCTTAAGCAATAAACACACACTTTCCCCCCTCCTTTTTATATACTGAAGCTGCCTGGCTGTCTTAAACTTCTGGTTTCAACAGTAGTTTAAACAACAGAGCAACATATTTTCTTTAGAAAAGACATGAAACTTGAAAAGGAAATGAAAGCAGTAAAAAATGAACAGGATTTGTAATGTCCACTTTTGGCCATCTGCATTAATTGCATGTGTGTGCATTAAAATCAATTAAATGAAGGCATGCCTTCCTTCCAACACAGAAAATAATTAGGCAATATATTAAAAGTAGATAACCTTGTTTGCCTCCCACTCAACCTTTCTTCATCATTCTTAATAGCAAACATCTAGCTATTGATCGGTTCATTTTAAATGCTACCAAGGTAAATGCTGTACTACTTTGAACTGGTGAAAGAATTGAACAAAGACAATCACAGTAATTGTGGCATGTTGAGGAATGTAGATCGCAAGAACGGAGTACAAAAAATGCCTAACACAACATTTTCTTTCATGTAAAATATTACAAAATAAAGAAAACACAGGTATAGGGCAGTCAGAGAAATCTAGTTTAACTCAAGGCAGATCACTCTTGTCTCTTTCATTCTGCCTTTGTAGTAAAGACTGCAATTTCATTCTAAATCAATACATTTTCTCAGGCAACATGATTCTATTATAAATCATCATTTGTACGATGTGTTTCTGCTAATAAATCTGCAGCTAGAAGGGATAAAAAGGGAACTGGTTAACAACAAACTGTGCTGTTAAACTAGGACAGAAACAATTTAAAACATAAGGTTATCATTGAAGCCTGTATCAACAATATGCTCTCAATGTCAACTGTTGTGGAATTAAATGTACTTTCTCTTGCAAATTGCTGTCTGTAAAGTTAAAGCTGATGCTCCAGACAATGAAAATGCTGAACCCAAACGATTCATGAAAAGATGAGGTTTAATGTATATAATTTAGCTACAAACCTGGCCAACTGCATTTTGAGCAGATTTTTCAACAACTTCATGTAGCAAAGCAAAGTTTGACACAAATACATATTTTGTGGCTTGGATGTAAACCTAAGGAACTGATTACCCAATAGACTAAAAATTTTCTTTGAAACCTCAAGTGCATGCTCAATATAATCTGTTCAAAAGCTAAAAACACCAAACTTGGTGGAAAAAAAAAAGGCTGATGTTAGTATAAACTATTGAAAATCCATGGATTCTGGAAGTTTGGGGATTATGCATTTCTATTTGGAACAGAAGAAGTGCTTTTAAGTATGTTTCCATCCTGACAATTTTCTGTCTGTGTCATCATCATACCTCCTCCCCCACAAATTAGGACCCTAAAATAAAATTGCTAAATCCTAATTTAAGAAGAGATTTACAAAGACACAACTGAAAACTGTCTTTTAGTGATATCTGAACTCCAGTTTTCAGGCAAGAACAGAAAGAAATATCTGCCATTGACAGGAAGGCTCAGAAACTCCCCAAATTGGAAGATATTGGTACAAGTCCTCAGACTACACTAACTTCTCTTCTTATCTTTGAAAACCATTCTTGTGTGCTAATGTGTCCCAAACAACTTTGCTCTATGCCTCCTCTCCAAAGTAAATTCACTTTTTGACACTTCCCTTCCTGATTATTATTTCCCTCACACTTTCGTGCTTCCAGAACTGTGAGCGAAATTATGCAATAATCGTATCCACCACATCAGAAAATCTAACTTCTGAATAAATGGGCCCATTTTCTATCAATTTCAGCATCTTTCAACCTTAAATTAGTAAAGACATTTCTTGCTTATAAATCTGAATAAACTTGGGAATTTGTGGGGGTTTTAAATCTTAAAAAAATCTTCTGTCTTGGTCTTTTGATCCATCAGTAATACAAGAGTGCACATTATAAAGTCAGTGTTGTTTAAGAAAAGACCAGATTCTGCTAAATTTATCCACATAAGGGAATGGTATTGTGCAAGTAAACAGAACATATTCAGTTTTCTTCATTAAGACTTCTATGGTAGTCAATGAACAGAGGTCCTACATTAATTTATTGGTGTTAACATATCTATTCACATTTCTAGTTTGTTCAGACATTAGGAAAGCTCTGATACTTTTGTGTCTAATGTCACCATGTCTGCCTGAAAAATCTCTGTGTCAAGAAAGTTCTGTGCAACTCCTACGAACAGTTTCTATTTCCTTATTCAGGAACTGAACAACAGAAGTCCAGTCCTGGGCCAAATATTGCCCTTGCTTGATAAATTTGTTAATCACCTCTCACATGTCGTTGATTCAGTGTCAATCAAAGGCAGTGCTACTGCTCACATTCTTGCAGTGGAATTGTAGCTCTGAGCGTATGCATTAAGTGCTTTCTTGGATAGGTGCCAGAGCTGCTTGGGTCCTTGCCATGTCAGGCCCCTTGTGAATACATTTTTCTCACGTGAACAGTGTTTTCAGGAGCAGACTTGCATCTTTCAGCACACTGACAGCTATGCAATTCGGCACAGGTGAGTAGGAACTCTCCTGTGACAAGAACATTTGACTTCTTGATATGTGCAACATTTGAGACTGCACCTACAGATATTTCAGGATTCAAAGGTCAGTGAGACTGGAGAATCTATCCTCAAGTGAATACAACCCTCTGTGGTACCACTAAATATTGCACAGACACAAAAGACAATGTATGTGAGCACTTAGAGGAAGAAGCAAGGCATAGAGATATAAAAATGAAGAAAAAGTGTGCAAAAAGTACTTAAATGAATAATTTAAAAATTGTCTGGGTAAGATAAATTTTTAGGCTAATATCTGATTAAATATTCTCCTTCGGCTATCCTGCTGTGTCTATTTTGGCAGTAAATTAAAAATGTATCAATTATCCACAACCTTACAGGTATTATCTTGTATTTCTAAATAATTTTTGAGGGTCTGGCAGCCTTGTGTGAGCTTCTGAGCAAACCAGCCTAGATCACTTCTGCACTGTGTGTGCAGTGGGACTGCACTGGACTCCTTGTGCACGTGGTGTACAGTCACCAGCAAGTCTGACACACCACAGAACTGAGCTACACGTGCTCCTCAGACATACCCAGCACAGAGCAGATTGATTTAGTGTCATGCTCAAACATTTAGCTGTGTCAGGTATACCCAGGCACTAGCTCTATATATTTTGGGAATTGCGTCCATGGGCACTGCTGTGTAAATAATGCATAAATAGTGGGACAATTAAATGCAAGGTTTCAGATCTGGACCCCGAGGAACAGGGTCTTTGAGCTTCTAGGAAAATATTCTTTCATGTAGATATTCCCCTAATGCCATCTGCAAACTTTGGGCTGTTTTATATGGACAAAGGTAGGGAGATTGCCTTTGGTGCTGTAGTGGGTAGTACAAGACATTAATTCTGTTGGTGGAAGAAGAGCTCAACTTAGGCTCCACCTGAGGCATGAATATCATGCTGTCTTGGAGGAAGGCCCATGTGACATGAAAAATGCAGAAGAAATGCCTTTGGGGTTTGAATGATTACTGAAGAAAAAGAATATTGCCATCTTACCAAATATCCTCCTCTTAGTATGCTCAGCTTCTAGTCAAAATGGAATATTCTGTAAAATATTTAAGCTGCTTTCTTTCAGTTGAGGGAGTGGTGCTTGACTAATAATGCATTAATTAAGAGACAGGAATGACATGGCAATAACTTAAGGAAATAGAATTTATTTTTAGAAAAGGTCAATATAACTAAGGCAGTGGCATATCTTAACAGTTTAAGAAGATAAATTTATGCAAATATTGACTGCAATTTTTTATAAACCATGAAGTATATATTAGGTTATTTTGCCTACAAATTTGTAAGCATTTTTTTCAAGCCAAGTCTCCTCAGTGTGCTTTGGACTGATAGGATTCCCTGTTTGTTCTACTTGCTCATGAAAAGTTAACAGTTCTAGTGCATAATGCTTATTCTTTGCCATAGAACAGTATCAAAGAAGCAAAAGTTTTGGAAGGCTCTGAAGCAAGAAAAATAACATCTCACAATAGTCTTACTTTCTATTTATTAACAAAATTTAGTTTTAATTACAGTGATGTAAGAAATGTCATATATATATATATGCACACAGGATCAAAAAGAGGACTGAATACAGTACAATTCTTTTTCAGAACAGCAAATTATTCACTAGCTTAAATGTACTGTTGCAAAGGTACAAAAGATACATATGGATTATAAGTATATCTGTGCGTTCACAGAGTGCAGTGTATAAAACTTGTTGCTTCAGACACCATCCAGATATGCAGTGGGGACTTTTCTTTCTCCCAGAGGTAAATGCAACTCTCATGTGAATAAGTCAGGACTGCCTGGCAAATGCTCTGTCACAGGCCATCCAGTAAATGTGCCACTTTGAAGCTCACCTAAGCCTCCTTCTCCACTACATCTGTGTCTCTGCTGTCTGCTCAAATGGGTGGTTAACAGACCTGCATCCTGGGAGCAAAGACTTACTGTAAAAAATAAAAAAGGGTTAAGGTACAGTACTAGCATGTGTTGGATAGCAGCAGGAGTTGAGCTCTGAGTCCCTGTCCCCTGTGCTAGGGAACTGGTGTTCCTTCACAACTGGAGGTAATACCTTTGGCAGAGCAGCAGCAAATCGAGTGCACATTAAATACTCAGGCCCTCTTTCTGGTCATCTTTCACCAGGACAGAAACCTGTTGGGAAGATAATGTGGCAAGGTCTACCCTGCTTCTCTTCCTGGGCTGTAGAGAACATTGACATATCATTCATGTCAAATGGGCAACCCTTCTGAAGGTCTGATCTGAAATTTGTATTTGATCTTTGATGATTTTTTCATCTGATTTCTGAAAATAGTGGTCACACAACATTAATCGAGATGGGGGGAGGGAGGGGCTTTAACTGCCAAAAGAAAACTTATATTTGAAACCCCTCAAAATGGTTTCAGCATTTTAAACATCTCCTTTTTACCCTGGTCATCCCTAGAATCAAAGCTGCTTTCCAGGAATTCTCTGCTTTACTAACAATGACATCCCACGTACTTTTAATCAACTTCCAAGGTCAAAACTGAAGTAGAAAGCTTCGACAAGCATTAATTAAATATTATGAATTTATTTAAATTTTATACAGATCTGCTAAACAAAATAGAAAAAATTCTCATTTCTGTTTTAGCAGTAGGAGAAAAACTAAGACAACATGGTATTTAATAGTGTTCATTTGAGTGGATGAAATATATGCTAATTTCTCTGAGCTTTTATGCATTTTTCATTGCTCTGTTGGACTTTAATAGGGATTTTCTTTGCTTGCCTCTTGTACTGGACAGTGATATGCAGCATATAACCTCATTCAGTAAGCCAATGATTCATTATGATTAAGATTTATCTTACAATTGCATTAGATCAGATAATGAATTTTAGCTTCTTGTGTATTTTCTTCATTTTGAATGGCTCTTCACTTAGCTCTGCTATGCAGGAGGATTCCACAAAAACTGGTCTCCAGTTTCATGCAGATTAACCACAATGAAGGAGCCTCCCTGACAGGCACTGGCCCTCTCCCCTATTCAGAAAGTTATTTTCTCTTTCTGTTATAACACACTCAGAGAGAGGGGTCTAAGCCACAATCATGAATCCAAACACTCCCTAGTTTGGGGTGATCTTGGATCCAAACCAAGATTTGCAGCTGGGACCCATCTGTAGTTATAACACAATATCAGATAAGTCTGCGGTGGTATAAATTGGCACAGATTCATGGACTTCAAAGGAAGCGTGCCAGCTTGCAGGAGCAGAGAGTATGGATAATCCTACCTCTGTGAAGAAAGCAACAAAAGGGTTTGGGGAAATCAAAGCAGATAGAATAATTACGAAAAATCCAGATCAGACTGAAAAACAAAATGCCTTGAAAGTTAGAAATGTAGTGTTATGCAGAGGTACATACAAGTTTGAGACACATTACAAGGATACTTGGCCTTGTCTGCCATTATAGGTACTGCATTTTATGTCCTTGGGAACCAAAGAACCCATAATTTCTCAGGCTGAATTTCTCACAAAATTATTGCTTTGACTATTATCTTTTTGTGAGTAAGACAAAAATGGTCCAAAGCTTTGAGAATCCATCAATAGTATTCCCTCTCCAGATAATAATTTGGTCACTGTTTCATTCTCAGAGCTGGAGTGCAAGTCAGTCACTGTGACCCACTCCTGCCATAGGGCACCACAACCCTCAGCAATTCTCATCCTTCAAGCAGTTTTGAAAACATTAACTAAACTCCTAAAAAATTCTTATAAAGAAGATGGATTGTCATATTCATATTTTTGTGATCACTGATCCTGAACAAGGGGAAATAACTTGAATGAATATAAAGAAACAAAAAGACTCCCATCAAGTATGGAACTCAGATGTTTTGTCTTACGTCTTCTGACATCATTGGATTATTATTTTCTTATTGGGGATGTTTAATTATTTGATCTTAACATCCTGCATTTAGATTTGGAAAATTAAAGAATATTTACCAGGATTTTATGATTCTTTTATAACAGAACTCAGTCTAAAGGAGACTGCATAATTTTCACTCATGATATTTTGCCATGTTGTTTGTCATGTGTTGATTGAAAGGAATAGGCATACCATGACTGTCTCACTCATCTCTTAGGACATGCTTGGATAAAAGCACTTTATTTCTGTAGGAGTTCCTTTAGTAAAACTCATTAATATAAATTAAGCTACTCTATTATAAATAAGCCACTGTATTTTTAACAGCCTTCTTAAAGTACTGTAAAATATTTTGTCCTATTTCGTAAATTTTAATTTCAATAAAAAAATAATAAAAAATAAAAAAAAATCCCACATAAAAGCCAAAGAGTCCATTGGAGTCCCATTAAATCAGCAAGCAAAGGGCATAGAGTGCAAATATAAGAAGTAGCTATATTAAGTCTGACAGATTCTTTTTTTTTTTTCTCAATTGGTTTTTTTAGAGCTTTGTTGAATATGAGCTCTCTTATTTCCTCAGTTAAATGCTGCCAGCTTGGTTCTTTCCATGACTTTTTTCTTGTAAATTCCACCCGGCTGCCATCCTCCTGCCTGGACTATTGCATGTGCTCTGCTGCACAGCAAAGTTCACATGCAGCAGGGATGCCTCGAAAAAGACTCATGCCTGCTGCTCCTCAGCATCAGCACAGGTTGCATCCCAAAGCACAGCTTCCACACACTCATTTCCTTCAGGAAGATACCAGCCACCACAGGAATGCAGCAGCAGTTTGGAAATAAAACTGTGCAAACAGCAGAGTCATCTGTGCTCAGGTGCCTGCACACTCATGGCTGAGAGGAGGAGCTATCTAGAGAATTATTTAAGGTTGGACTTGGATTAAAGGTTTACCCAATCACTGCACAATTTAGCAATATTTAGAAGACAATTTCTGCTAGGAGATCACAGTTGTGTGCTGGAGAGCATCAGTGAAAGCAGGCAAAATAAGCATTTTGTACAAGCCAGTTATAACCTTTCTCTTGTCATAGAATTGCCAGTTGATCTAATTAGGCAGAGACAACAAAAATGCAAAGCTGGCACCACAGATCTATGACAATATGCACCATAGCCTGTGTAATCTCCTCTGCCTTTATAAAGGCTTAATCTGAACCATTAAAGCCTTAGCAAAGACTGGTTTGGGTAAAGAGTAAGATAACATCTTATCCTTCTTGAAATGTCAGCTTCCTGTGAATAAAATAAACTTTAAAAAAGTCATAAATGATGCATTTATATTCTATATATGATTTAAGAAAAATAAAAAACTTCTGTTGAACTATTGAACTGTGTCCCAAACGCTCCTTGAAATATGGAGATTACTTCATCTGTTCATTCCTCTTAAGTATATCCATCTGGCAGCATAGATAACCTCTGTGCACCTGCTCAAAACTTAGCTTTTTAGGTTACTCTTTGCACTCTACTTTCCTGGGTAGGTGTCTGAGCAGTGTGCAATGCATACATGGGCATGAAAAAGAGTTCCAGGCAGCAGTCCTGTGACACAAGTCTACCTTCAACAAGTAAGAAAAATAAGCATTTCTTCATTTTTTACTTAAAGCAAACTGCACAGGGCACAGCCCATGGAGGCAAGGCTGGGTAGAGGAAGGTGAACTGGATTTCTTCTCTTGTTGTATACCATCTAGCAAGGGCAGGATACACACACACACCCATACATACACAGGAAAAAAGACTGGAGAGATTAATAACCCATAGCTGGAGCAATTTGAGGTGCTAAATTTTAGGTTCTAAAAATTCTGTTTAGAAATACAGGATTTTTAGATTTCCAAAGAGACTTAGATATCTACTTATTCCTTTATCTGCCATTAGAAATGCAGACCCTTAGAAATTCTCATATAATCCTGCCTACAAATATGTGAACAAAGTACAGAGACCAGACTAGAGACTATTCTAGAAGCAAAACTCTCACTATGCTCTTTTGGGGCTGTTCCAGTGGGAGCATCCCCAGGTCTGATGGTTGTCTAGGTGGATTTATTTCAAGGATTCTTTGTAGCTGGGACTCAGTGAAGTGATAAGCATGTAAGAAGTTGTTAAGAGAACTAGCTGGTTTGTAAGAACATGCCCCTATAGTAAATAGGATTGCCCAGTTGAAGGAAATGGGTCATTCTGGAAGACTACTGGATTCACTGAGAGCACAATCACACAACAATTCCAATCTTTTTGGTAAATTATCTAGTTAAAGCAGAAGTTGTGCCATATGAGTGTTGTATTAAGGAAGAGAAAAAAGTGATGTGACTACAGGACTTGTTAGCCACCCGACTGATTGGCAGGCAGGGTTTAAGAAAATAAGCATTGAGAAAGAAAGGAAAAAATTAAATTCTCTATGGATATGTAGAGATAGGTGATAGGTAACTGCTAGGTAAATAGCTGTATACATTTAGATTGAAATAGCTGTTAATTTTGTGCATGTATTATGCCTTTGAAAAGACAGCTTTCTTCTTAGAAAACTGTATGTGTCACAGCTACTTCTTCTTGATCTCAGTTAAGCATGTGATACTGTAATCGACTGTGTGACACTATGAGACATTTTTAGTTAAACCAGAGAAAACAGGGATCACAACAGGACAAGGGCATAAAAGAGGACTAGCCAACTTCTAGTGCTGACATAAGAACTAAGCGTTGGGTGTAAAGTATTTTACATCAGGGAGGTTCCTACTCCTCTTCCCAGGCGTGGATTCTTGGTGCTGATTTAGTGTGCATTTTTTAATGCACTTGGTAAAAACTAGTTGGTGTGGTGCTGATATGTCCTAGTGATACAGGGAATATGACTCTAAAGGATGGCTGGGCCGGAGCACACAGGAAGAACCGCGTGACGTTGTAGGCTGGAGTAATTGAAATTCAATACTGCAAAATGCAGGGTCATGCACTTACAGACTAATAACAAAAGCCTCTGCTACAGGCTAAGAGCTCATTTGTTAGAAATGACTGAGGAAGAGAAAAACCTGGGCATATTAACAAGTCACACGATAACTATTAACTATCCAAGTAATGTACTTGCAAAAAGACGATGTTGACAGGAGCCGTATTTGTAGTGAGGGTAAGGAAGCAGGCTCATGCAGTAGGAAACTGGCTCCAGCTCAAAGACAGTGCCAATATTAAAAAAGAGTGGCACATATAACTTTAGGTTAAAATTCAAATATACTTGAAATCAGTAGAGCAGTGAAGTGGTCAAACAATTTCTGTCAGTAGCAGGATCTGCTGAGATGGAAATTAACCAAATAATGAAAAAACTTATGCAGTATGTATATATAAGGTCATTTGTAATATGAGGAACTAGACCTGATACCCAGCAAGCCTATTCCAGCCTTCAGCTCAGAAGGATTTCTTTTTCTGCCCTCATGAGACCTGCAGTAGCTGCTTCCCTTCCTGTGCTCCCCAGAAGGGCTCACTGAGAAGCAGTGTTGGTGTAACATGATGCAGACCTCCATGGCTCTGTGCCCAGTGCTCTCCCAGGACAAACCCACGAGTTCTCTCTGGTAGCTGCTGCTAGGAGGCTCAGTGCCACAGAGGCACAGACTCCCAGTGTGACAGGGAGGGAAGGGTGCTAATGCAGGAGTCCTCTGCATGTGGGATGCAGATGGAGAGACTTCCCCCACAGCTGGAAAAAAAAGATTCTCTTTTGCAAAGTGCTTGCAAAGGTGTGAAACAGACATCTCTGCTGGCTACTTTACATATGTTCCAAGTAATTTATGGCATCAAAACAATTAAAATTGTATATTAATAGGATTTTGGTCCCTGATCAAATTATTTTCAGAGCAACACTTTAGTGCTGCTTTCAGTTTCCATTCCTTCTTCATATTTACCACTATAGATATTTTTTTTTCCTTCTACCACAAGCATCTCATTTGAAAAGTTGTTAGTATATAAGATTGGATATGTTGCTGAAGATATTTATTTTTTTTGCAAAGTAATAAGTATTCATTGGGTATGAGTAAGCAGACCCAATACAATTGAATAAATAATGAGTTTTCATGAGATTAAACGTATAAGGAAGTACTGTTCAGAGTAGGAGGCTTAAAGTCATGATGTGAAGATTTACAAACACCAGCAAAATAAAAGTGATTCCACTGGTACAGGGGAATGTTAGATGTTAGACATTGTGAAGCATGAATGTACTGCCAAGGAGTCCAGTGTGAGGTTTGGTTTATATGTCTCCAAAGGCAGTTTGTTAGGAAGTGACTGGGGGGGATTAGTGAAAGGATATGAAACATTTTAGCTGTAAGTCACTAGTTCAAATCCTCTCCAAGGCAGAAGTGAATAAGGACCTAAAGCACTGAAATTGATGGAGTTGATGCTATGGCTGCTCTTAAAGTTATGTATGTGCTTAACAGCTTTGTTGGACAGAGGCTGCAAAGTCAGTGTTATTTGTTGGCCCATGTGAAATAAGTTGATGTCCGTGATTCAATCCCACTAAGTCAGCACCAAAGGATTAAACAGCAATGAAGTGCTTCTGCACATCTGGTGCTTCTCCCACTGGAGCATGGCTGAGTGACAGGCAGGGGAAAGCCATACCTGCCTTGGGTAGAGGGGATTTTAGTCTCTAGTGCTGTAAATCTGGCACCTGTCACAAGCACTAAAGCTCACATTACATAGGACAAACCTGGGGCTTTGTTTTTTTCTAGATGTTTTCACAGCTACATCTAATCAATATAGTCTCCTCTTTGTTGTAGGAAGAAGTAGTAATTAACTTTCTGTCTAACACAAGCACCCTCCCAGGCTGGCATAGAATTCTGAAGAAGAAAAACAGTTTTGCCTAAACTAATCAGTGTCTTTTGCCAAATTCATACAATTATTGAGAGTACAAAAAAAAAAAAAGAAATCAATGCTGCATATCTTCATTTTATTACAGGGAAACGTTAAGGCAGTCACAGAAAGTCCAGGGAGACCCTGGTCAAGCATTCATCAAGGTAACACTTTCAGGATTACATGGGTGGAAATAGGTACTCATTGTAGGATTAAACAGCAATGTCACAGTTTTGTGATTTGCCTCTGGAGAAGGAAAGGAGATCAAGAGCTTTTATCGTGTTCAGGTGCAAGCCACAGGAAATTAGGCTTGCTTTATAGACCATGATTTCCTGACTACACAAGCATAACAATAATTAGAAATCTTGCAGAGGAGATTATATACTGCAAATGCAGTTGTTTACCTCTAGGTTCCTATTGTGAGATGAGTTTTCCAATACCATTAGTTATACTGTATATTTTCCTTAGCTGAAACAGGAAAAAAAAGTCTACATATTATGAGACCTCTAAAGCCATATGGCTCATGAAGTCAAGTAGATGTCACAGAGCAATAAAGGAAATTAATCACCATAGGGAAGGTGGCAAAACCAGACTACAATTTAATGAAAATTCAGAAAAGAATGTAATTTTATGGATATGGAATTGGTATCTATCTATCTATCTTCATGTGTGTATCTATTTATCTATATGTCACTTGTACCCATATTCCATTTTCAGTGGCTTTTTGATCGAAAAGTTAATGCAGATCAGTGCCACCATAACATCTCAAACTCCTACTGTCCTTGGAAGACAAATCCAGAGAAATTTGAAAAAAAAACCCTACTCAACATAAATAAGAATATAAATATGTGAAATTATACTTGGCTTATAAAAAGACTAGGCATATAATGGATTCTAAGGTGATGTTATCTGATTTTGAAGCATCTGAAAATCTTTTTAGTGACAACTAGAAATATTGTCTAGAGGTGAAGACAATCTACCTTGAGATCTTGTGCTAATCATTCACAGATAAGTGAAAGGTAGAAATGCCAAAGGTACATTTCCATTTTAAATGGAAGCTACCAAAAGTTTATTGATGACCATAACACTTATTTGCTGTACCTACCACACACGGATGTTATCAGATTTTCAACTACCATGTGATATTGTGTTTAGAAAATACACAAACTTAAAATCTTGTTGCAGCAACATATCATGTCCAACACACTTAAGACAGCCTGTCAGTTTTGCAAGTATTGCATTGCAAGCTTGTTTTAGTTCAGCTGAGACATTAGATTGTTTTAGAAACACATTGTGTGTATTATTTAGACACATGCCAACAGCAATAAGACATTTAAGCATAATTGACAGCTGCCTTATCATGCAATGAATGGCAAGGTGTATGTCAGAGACAGACAGTCTTCAACAAACAGAAGCCATTGTACTGAGTAATGATAAGATTTCCACAGAATAAATGGTACAGTTCTATTAAAATTCTATCTAATTAGATTAATCAGTGAGTTTGAATTGAGAAGGTAAGTTCTAATAGCTTCCCTTTCTTTGATTAATATAGTGCTATGCATTTATCAGCCTTTGTTTGATATTTCACAATACAGATCTCATTGCTCACTATATTTTCTTGGTTTTAATATTAGTTGTGAGCTAATCATGATATATATATATAAGATGGGATTAATTTCACCTTCTTTAGTGATGTAGTATCTAGATACCCACTCGTGTCACCTCAGAATTCATTATCACTCTCTGGAGGACAATTCAGACTCTCTGCTTTAGGTACCATTTTCTCAGGCAAAGCAACCTGAATGATGCACTTTGCTAAAGTGAGATGAATGCTACCCTTAGGGACAACCCTTTCATCCTTTAAAGGTGAAGATGAGATGACCTCTAGAAAAAAAATAATTTAAATTCAGGTTTATAGAGTAAGGATAAAATAAATACTAGTGCCTTCCAATCCACTGAGTGTTTCAGTACCATCCTCACTGGAGCCAGGAGGTCACCCTGAGCCTTGGTAGGAATGGTCATCACACACTGCCATCTTTCCTGTTAGCAACATCAGATGTGAAGAGAACTGTTACTATTGTATCCATTACATTATCATGGAATCAAATTTTTGATCCCTTTTTGGCAACAACAAATGACACTGAATATGGAAGTTGGCCTGCATGGTGGAATTAGCAGTGGTAAGGACTGAGACCTCCCTAAACCTAATTGCTTTCATGTGCAGTGCATCTACAGACAAGGATACATTACTGGTACTTAAAACTACCCAGAAAGTTTGCTGAACACTGCATTACTGGAAGACAATGAGAGAAAAACATAAGCTCCTACAATGGGAGTTAGTAGATGACATAAAGTTTCAAGCTGGACTTGATTTAGACTTCAATTGTGAGTAGTGGTGGTATGATGAAGAGTGAAAATGATGCCTCATGAACTCATAATTGAGCTCTGTAAATAAATATGTCCTGTATATTGGAATTATAATTTTTTTTGTTTTCTTTTGATAGCTCCAAAAGCAGTTTTGTACTCTTCTCAAGTAATAAAATAATTTTCACATTGGTCAATACTACAAGGTGAAAAGCTCAAAATTACTGTGGTGCATGAGCCTATTCCCTCTGTTGGAAGGAGATCTCTTTCAGTGACAAATTAAAAGAATTTATGTGATTTTTTTCTAGGAATATGAAAATGATCTATGGCAATATTGTTGTAGTAGGGATGGCAATATTCAGGTGACTAACAGTAAGCAGCAGCCAGGTCAACTTTTAAAAAGTTGCAAACAGATCCACAGTGGTACTTTCTTCATGACTTGGATTCCCAGAGGAGATGTTCAACTGTCATGTGAACAAGTCCTGGAAATACTGCACATTCAGGACTTGTTTTCCTAAGAAGCCTTGAGGGGAAGATTTAAAAGTCATATGAACAGGACCCTCTCATTTTGGCTCTGCGCTGTGGAACACTCAGCACCTAGGAAAAGCTGTTTTGCTCTTATGTCTAGGGAAACCATTCCTTTGTGAAGAAAATAGTACATCAGATTCATTTTATAAAAATGAATGTGAAAATCTGAAAAGTGGGATTTAAAATTTGTCTCTCTCATTCACTTGTGTCAGGAGTTTTGTACCAGCAGTTCTGTGGCCTAGGAAAATAAGTAAACACAACCGTTGTCACCAAGTTAGTTAACCTGAGGTCTGAAGCATAATTATTGTCTTACATGTGGTTTGTTGATATTTGTTTAAATTATTTTAATGATTTTTTTATTCAGGTACAGTATATCAAATTCTGAATAGATTAATTCTCAGCTAAGGGAGAAGGATGGAATGACCTAAAAGAAGGAAGGATTATCCTATTGTCATCACTATTAGTGGGTTTATTCACTAGACAAAATTTGGTATCTTACAGTTTGTTGTGTTAGAAAGAGAAATAAATTATGAAAAAAACCCAACAGTTTAAAAAGCTGTACCTAATCTGTTTCCTCAAGCATGACAATCTGAACACAAATATCACCATTCACAGTCATCATGGTTTTTAGACAGCTTTCTACTTAAAAAACCTTATCCTACATCCTATCACTGCAAGCATGGCCCTAGAGCCACAGAGCAGTTGCTCTTCCAGCTGAGCCAACTCTCTTCCCTTCCTCTGACTGGGCATTTCTCTTTGCTTTTCAAAATCCAAATACACCTATTCAGGTAAGGATGATCCCTGAGCCACCTTACATTTGTCTCCAGATTGAACAGTGATTTGTGTTTATGTTTTGTTGTTTGAGATTTCTAATACTTCAGCTTCCTTCTCCTTTAACAGAGGTTAATGACTTTTCAAAGTTATCTTAAATGAAAGGCAGTGGTTAAGCCTAATAGTTCCACTGAATTTTAATCAAAGCTATAAGAATGTTTTAAGACTTTCTGAAAGTAAGTTTAAAGTTTTACAGGGCTATTAAATGTTAACCTGGCCTTTGACAGCAATAGTGTGGTTTCATCAGCTCACACTGTGAAGAATTAAGGAAGCTGGAGTGCAGAATGAACTTCCCATTCCCACTCACATCCACCAGTACTCCATTTAGGTTTTAAATACTACTGACATATTACTGTGAGATCACTGGAAACCACAGGGAATCCTCCTAGCAATCCTGCTGACCTCTACCAGCTCTTCCCCTCTTCTAAAAAAAAATTGGCAGCAAATGTTTCACTGTCTTTCTGATAAACTTCATGGGTTCATTACTGCTCTTTAGTTTGCTGAAGCTCAGAATAAAAGTAGTCATATAAAATTCTTAAGCAGACATTCAATTTTATTCATACTACTTGATAGTACTGTGTTAACACACACACCATTGCACAAATATGCTAGCAGTTTTTCAACTTGAACTGTTGAAATTAAAGCAAAGAGAGGTGTATTTGGACATGTTTTATGCAAGTAGAGAATGCTCTCCTAAAATAGTTCTTTGTCAAATACAGCTTTTAATAGAAGTCCTTGTAGAGCTCCCTTCATCTAGTAGTCTGACAGGTCTGGTGTTAAGTTTCATCCTGTCATGCTTACTTACAATCCTTGTGCCAAAATAAACCATTCCTTTCAGTCATGGTATTTCCGGTTTGCAAATAATTATGATGTTACCATACCCATCTTAAGTCTCATTTGGTCAATCTAAAAACTTGTTGAATTCTTTCCTTCTTTCCTTGTAAAGCAACTTTTCCAGTGTCTTTTCCTTCTACATTACATTTTCCTGAATTATTTACAATTAATCAGCATTATTCCAATATTCATTTTACCCCAGGTTTCACACAGTTTTTATTAATGCAGTGAGAATTGTTTATATGAGGAAGATGTATACAGTACAAACAATCACAGAAAATAACTAAATTTTATCCTAGCTAAATAATTTCTCCCAGAATACAAAGATAAGCCCTGTTTCTTGAGTAAGATACAAGAAAAATGTTTATGTCTGCCCAAGTCAGCAATTCCAAAACTCTAGGTCACAGCTGTGAGCAATTAAGGTTAGTGGGTTCAGGAGCCCCACAGATACATGGCAGGCAGTAGGGAGGGTGGTGGGTCAAGGAAAAAAAAAAAAACAAACAGTTTTAGGATCATTGATGTAAGCTATGCCTACCATGCCTTCCAGAACTCAAAGGAGCACTGCCATGAACAGAGAGTGCTTCTGATGGTTCTCTGCTCCCCATCAAACGCCAGCCTGAGTTCAGACAGCTGAGTCTGGTGCAGCACTTTCCTGGTATCTGTATGACTTGGGGAACAGAAAGAGCATGAGGATCACATCAATCTTCTTCCACTTCTCACATGCCTTCATCCATTCCTCTCTAACCCTTTTCCAAAGACATTTCCTTTCCACTGAAGGACAGGTTACTGATTATTTAGGAGCAACCTACTTGGTGTCTGCTCTATCCAATTCAGAGAAGGGACAACAGTATGAATATATGTGTGACACATGGGAAGGACATTAAATCTCGGTGTGCCACATCCTAGTTGTTTCTAGGCACACAGAAAAAAAATCTACAGGGCATTTTTATCACTTTTTATGATATCTCTTGGGGAGCAGGCTCTGTTAACTATGTTAATTTTTTGCCTGTATAATGGTTTTTCAAGTCCTGCCCGAGCAAGTGGTAACATGCATTGTCTTTTATTTTTCTATCCTTATGATTCACATGAGCCCTGAATCTACCAAAACCTGAGTTGTTTTAATTTTCTTTGAAAATTAACAGGGATCATCCATAGGAAGGATCTTTTGCCTTTGGAGAAATTGAGCTCCTGTCCCTGCCTAGCGCTATCACAGCCTTACACAAGTTCACATAACCATGATTTCTCTAGAGAGACCACATATAGGCCAAGCACACAAAATCCTTATCTTCATCCTTCTCTTGCTACCAGACTCTTTCTCCAAATGTCCTGATTCCTGACTGTACAGGAATGTGTTTTAGAACCACTAAACCTTCTGTTTAGTTGTTCTAGCCATGATTTAAAAAAGACTAGAACATTTTAAGTGGAATCAGGAGCACTTGGAAAAGGCTGGAGAAGAACCAACAACTCTAAGAATCTCTTTTCTCTTTCTTCAATCCTTGTCAATGCCTTTGTACATTCCTGGCCAGGTCTTTGTTCTTCTCATGCTGACTCTTGTAACCTTGCTTTGTTGTTATACATGCATTTCATCTTATCTTTAAATAAACGATATTTTTCTCCTGATTTTTTTTCTTTTATAATATAATAGTTCCGAGTCATCTTATGTGTCAGGTTCATGCTTCTTTTCACTGCTTTTAAATTTACACACGAGTCTGCCTCATATACATCCTTCTGTTCAGTTCTAGCTATGCTTAAGAAGGAAAGAAAAACTGGCACATTTTAAGTGAAATTAAGAGCACCTGGAAAAGGCTGGATGAGAAGAATCAAATAATATAATCAAATAATAGAACCATAGAATTGTTTAAGCAAGGAAAGGCCTCTGAAATCATGGAGTCCAAACATTACCCAGCACTGCCAAGTCTACTACCAAACCATGTCCCTAAGTGCCACATCCATAGTCTTTTTAATACTTCCAGGGGAGGTGACTCCACCACTTCCCTGGGCAGCCTGTTCCTGTGCTTGACAACTCTTTTGATGAAGAAATTTTTCTTATACCCAACCTAAATCTCCCATGGCATAACTTCAGGCCATTTCCTCTTGTCCTATCACTTTTTGCCTGCAGAGGCTGATCGCTACCTGGCTACAAATCCTTTCAGGTCTCTCCTGAGCCTCCTTTTCTCCACACTAAACAACTCCAGCTTCCTCAGTCACTTCACACGACTCGTGCTCCAGGTCCTTCAGTGGCTCTGTTGCCCATCTCTGGACTCACTCCAGCATCTCAATGCCTTTCTTGCACTGAGGGGCCCAGAACTGGACACAGGACTCAAAGTGTGACCTCACCAGTGCCGAGTACAGGGGACAATCCCTGCCCTGTTCCTGCTGGCCACACTATTGCTGATGCAGGCCAGGATGCCATTGGCCTTCCTGGCCACCTGAGCTGTCTCATGTCCAGCTGCTGTCAACCAGCACCTCCAGGTCCTTTTGCACCAGGCAGCTTTCCAGCCACTCTGCCCCCGCCTGTCATTGCAAGGGTTTGCTGTGAGCCAGGGGCAGGAGCTGGCATTTGGCCTTGTTGAGATTCACACCACTGGCCTCAGCCCATCGATCCAGCCTGTCCAGATCCCTCTGCAGAGCCATCCTGGCCTCTGGCAGATCGATGCTTCTGCCCAATGTGGTGTCATCTGCAGCTCACTGAGGATGAACTTGGTCCCCTTGTGCAGAGGACTGGTAAGGAAACTGTTATCTTTAAAATCCAAAGGACACCATTTCTTTGCCAGAGAGATCTGTGTTTCCTATCAGCATTGCCCAGCACAACAGAGATTAGTTAAAGCTTGACAAATATTTTAATTTAAACATTTTACAGTGAAAATAGCTATTTGTTTTTTAAAATAAAGCTTTTGTACTGTTTCTATGCCCTTATTTGTCTAGATACTTAAACAACTTTCTTTTTGTCTCTTTTCCTGATTTTTTTCCCCCTAGGAAAATGAAAAAATGCAAGTGGTCTGGGATGTTTCCTCACTTTTTGAATTTTGTTTCTGACACTTTGTAACTTTTCAAAACTTCCTCAACTTTGGAAGAAGTAAAGATCAAACAAGCAAAATGAAACCCTGTAACTTTGTCACTTATAACTTTTCAAAAAAGTGGAAAAGGTATTTGAAATGTAACAGAAAGACAGAATTTTAGAGTTTCAGTTTTCTGATGCATTATGCTTTTCCAAAGCTAAAAAGGTTTTTTAAATTTACAGAGGTGCAAACATGAAAATGTAAAAAATAAGTGGAATAGAGGTCATAGTTTTTAATGCATGTTTTATAGAATGGGGAAACTTTGGGGCAAAAACATAGGACAAAGAAAAAATAAAAGTGGGATCTGAAGCTATGCAAAGAACATTGTATCGTCTGGTACAATATAAAATAAATTATAATTTCCATTTATTATTCATGCATTTTCTTAATAAATGCATTCTCCCTTATGACTAGGATCCATGGATCAACTCAAAAGCATTCTACAAGGTCCCAATTCAGAAAAATGCATATCCATATTTATCTGTACATTTACCAGGTTGAAGTGTCTGGCACTTGGTTGGAGGCTGTAAATAGCAGTGAAGCTCATTTGTGAAGGAGACAGAGCATTCTCAGAGGTCTCTGCTGTGAACGCAGTTCCCAAGGCACTAAATTTAAACAGGAATCCCATCACCCTCTCCCCCCAAGAGGAAGACACATTTCTTTGATGCTGCCATAATTTATACAAATAACTGTAGGACAGTAAATATTGCTGTACGTATTTTTGCTTTGTCTGCCTCCATGAATCTTGTGCTGAGCTGCTCATGGTCCAACTCTGGCAGCAGAGAGATGGATCTGCCCAAGCCCCAGGCAGGTCTCCAAAGGCCCAAGAGCTGCAGCCTCAGAAAGGTGCCAGAGACAGACCTCTCACAGAAAAGCAATTTTTCTAGGAAGAAACTATACAAATTATGTAACTTTATGCTAAACATAGTGCTCCAATTGATGTAGGGCCCCTCTCCTGTAACCTTCCTGAATTACCAGAAAACCAAGACATCTGCTCTCCATGGTGGTCCCTTAACCAGCTGGGCAGGTTGTATAGCCATCCCCACAGAGCTGGGGGAACCCCCTGTCCCAGCACAGGGTTTTAATCACCTGCAGTGTTAGGCAGTGATGAGCTTCCTGACACCAAAAGCACTTTACCTCCTCAACAGTGATCTAGGTGTGTATAGATACTCTGAATAACACCAGAAATCTGGGAAGTCCAAGAGATGCAGGCATCTAAATCCCAAAATAATTTTTGAGATTTGCTTTGGGGGAGTTTTCATGGGGCAAGAAGGGTCCCTGGGGCTCACTCTGTGGCCTGGGGGCTTGGGAGTGGTGGCCTTGTCTCCCTCTTAGACTGCTGGAGCCCAGTCACACAGAGCCTCTGTGCACTGAGTATTTTCAGCCCATGTTATCCCATGCCTCCTGGGACTGGAGGAGTGTTTCCATCTTGCTCTTGAAAACAAACCCAAAACCATAGTCACGTATGGTTTTATAAAAATGACAAGAAAATGACTGTGTAGAGCTGGATTTATTCAAATTCAGTCTGTACACATTAGCTGTAAACATAAACAAATACAAATGGGGGGCATAGGGTGTGTGCTTGTTTTTCAGATGTATTTACCTATGAAACTGGAAAGACCATAGGAGATGATTCAGTTATTGGGTAAATAATGCATGTTTAAGAATATGACCCTGACTGTCCCTTTTGCTGGTTCTTCATTTTGTTGAATGATTTATTTATAGCCTGTCTGTGAATTCAGTCCCTTCTGTGGGTGATGTCATCTTTCTCATGTATTACACATGCTGCACCCCAGGGGAAGAAGCAGCAACATGATTCAACATTTTACTCTTTCTCCTTCCTCTTACTACATATACTTTATATACATATTTGTTTCAAATGTCACTGAAGCATCTATTTTAAAATATACATTTATAGAAAGAGAGGAAAAAATTACAGATACCTGTTCATGTTCATTTTCTCTGTTACTGATGTCTCAGATAGCAGGCAAACTGTTTGTGTCATTCACTTAAGCCTTGTTTGTAAAGAATTCCCATAGTACTTTACGTGTCTGATGGCTAACACTTAGCTTTGGAGAGATTAATGAAGCCAAGGTGAAATGGTGATAGGGTGAAATAGTAGCAAAAAGACTGGAAAAGAGAAACAAGTTCAACACCCACCCCCAACAAAAAAAAACAAAACAAAACAAAAAAAAAAACAAAAAAAAAAAAACAAATCCACCCCCCCCAACAAAAAAAAAAAAAAAAAAAAAAAAAAAAAAAAAAACAAAACAAAACAAAACACAAAAACAACCAAACAAACAAACAAAAAACCCCAACCTGCTGCTATTTTCCTAAATTTAAAAAAAAGATGTTCTTAAATATTGATATTTTCTCAGTACAAGGTAATTTTTAAGGTTAATTTATTTGTTTGTTTGTATTTCTTACATATATGAAATATGTAAATCTTTGAATCACATCAAAAAGTTACTGGAAAGGAGGATGACAAAAACTGATTAGAATAACTTTCTGTATTTTGGAGGCAACCTATTTCTCTACACTGCACTGGGAAATCCATCCCACACATCAGCCTCCCAGCTGAGAACAATATAAGCAGCTCTCAGGAGGCAATGAAAATTTCCAGTCCCTGACAACTTTTATGTGCAGGGATTTGGTGGCTGCCCTTTAGTAAAAAGCTGTGGCTTCCCTTGAAGAAAACATTTCTATTCTATTGCTGACCTGTCAGTCCTTACCAGATACTCCCTCTGTTTAAAGGCTTCTCAAAACTTATAATGGAATCAAACTTCTTTTCTTCTTCAACTGTAATATTCAAGGCATCTTATATATATAGAACTAAGGGCCTGCTTTAAACCACAATCCATATAAATTAAATTGAAAATAACTTTTATAGTAATGTATTTATACACGGTATTTCGAGTACTTGCTTTATGTTTCACACAAAAGACAAAGATTCTGAATTCTGGGAATCTTTTCTCAAAAATCCTTTTTGATATATATCACCTCCAACATCCCAGTTCTTTTACATGCAAAAAAGAACATTAATATGAATGAGAGTGATTAGTACGGCTAGGATACTCTCAGAATCAAGATGCATTAAAAGGTTCTTAGAGAAGGATTTTAGATAGAAGGAAAAAATCATGGAATTATTCAGTGAGTATGCATTTGACTAGTCTATCCTAATATAAAGTATACAGGAAGTCGTTTCTGACTCTTAATGCAATATTCTGAACCAGTGGCTGTTGGACCAAATAGTGAATATCTCTTTTAAATCATCTGCACCTGAAAAAACTTGTGTTTTATTCAAAACCCAAAACCATATTTATTTAAAATATTAGTGTTTTATTTCTTATATATTCATAATGTTATATATGTGTGTGTATATATATATGTACAGATACACTTCAAATTTTATAGAGTAAAAATATATCTGGCCAAAAAATTTATGTATCATCACTGAGGAAAATAGCTAGCTAAGCTTCAGATAAATGTATAAGGTTCTGTCTGGAAAGACTGAATCCATTAGTGAACTGAACTAATAGGTCAAGAAAAGTAATAGCCAAATAAATATTTTATTAGCATTTTGTGAAACTTGCTAATGGTTAAGGCTACTAATCCTACACTAGTGGGAATCTTTATTCAATATCAGGTCATTATTCAATACATATTGTCTCCAGTTTCATACAAAATTACTTTCTGAGCGTGACTGGAGAAAGGTATTTTCACATTAATTGAATACTCTAGGATACAATGGATGAAATCTGCTGCTGTTCAAACTTTTTTGCTGGTTAAATTATTGGGGGAATCAAACAGAGCTGTATGAAGATACACCCAAAAAAAAGTCATTTTTATTTGCAATAAATTTTCCTAACTGAATTTTCTCTTGAAATCGTAAATTGTGAAAAGGCTGGTGTCAGGCAGTGGGAACATTCCTTAGCTCAGGATGTGATTTTCCACAAGTGCAGTGTGGAGACCCAGCCCTCCAAGCACCTCCAGTCAGTCAGGAGAGGAGTTGTTTGTGAGTGCCAGCATGGATGTGGGATTAGCATGGATGTGGGATTGCGTGTCCCGACCCTCATCATTTGTAAATCCAGGTTTTACCATTTACTTCTTGTCTTTCCCTTGGAGCCAAGTCTCTCACCATGAGAAGCTGGTGGAATGGGAGTTGGAGATGGGAGTTGCCCCATCTGAAGTGGGGGGCTACACAAGGCAGCCACATCTTGCTGACTAGTGCTCTGGGCACACACATTTCTCAGAAATTGTGTGACTAGGACCGATCCTGATGGATCAAGCAGCAGAGGCAGCTTCTCACTGTTCAGGGCACACTGGAAATTATCCTGTTGAGGCAGCCCTCTCATACTGGTGCAAAAAGCCAGAAAATACAGAGATCAGTAGGCAGCTCATGACAGCTGTCTGTCTTGCCTTTCTCTTTTAATTTTGCTAGTTTTCTTCCTGTTGTTTCCAAGGCAAGCCTACTCTACACTGTTTTTCCTGCCTGTGTCTCAGTGCAGTTCTAATACTGTCTCAGATCAGTATTTATTCTGTCAAAACCACCATTAACACCAATGGAACATTTTTAGATTGAGAAACCACTGAAAATCAGAAAAAAGCATATGATCTGTTGCAGTGCAGATGCACCATTTTGATTCAATACCAGTAAAACAACCCAAATGAATCCGAGATTTCTATCATCCTTTGTGCTTTTCTAGCTTTATTTTCACCCCTTAGCCTTAGATTTAAAAAAGAGAAAAAATGCAAAAACTTTCATGTTTGAAGGCAGGACATTTTATGATTCAGTAATCACTGAGCTTAGACCATAACACTGATGTACTGACCAAGGGAGAATTCCTTTCTCAGGACACTAAATCAATTCTACTAATTTATGTTAATATTTGAGTAGGGAAAATACTTAATGATTCTCTCTTATCTAGTCCGGATGGATTGATTTTTTTTCCTAAGAGTACAGTTTATGAAAATATTGTCTAAACTAACTGTGAGAGTGCTAGAAGAACATAAACTGTATGATTCTTATGTATAATTTAAAAAGCAATTTCAAGGCTCCAGTTCTATAGCTGTTCAACATATAAAATTCTCACTCAGCTCTGCAGTTGGAGGAGATTCAATGGAAGTGATTTTACAATTGATTTCAGTAGGTGTTTTGACTACAAGAGAAGAACAAAATTGGCCAACAATATTTGTAAAGTGATTCTGGATTCCTGGGAGTGAAGGCACTACAGTGTAAATTGTTATCATTTTTATGAGCTGGAGCACTCATCCTATCTGAAATTCTCTAAGAAATTCCTGAGTTTTAAAGAATTAGCATCCATAGTCTCTTTGCTCCCCCTGTTAAGAATGAGCACCCATGTAAACAGGAATGCCACAGCTGTAGAACTGACACTGTCTATAATGAGAAGTAGTACATGTCAGCAACAGAGCAGAAGAGGTTTTAGGGCAAATTCCTTCTTGCCTTTAACCTCGTGATTTTTGCATTCCAATCGTACACAGTGGTGACAGCTTCTCTCTGGGACTATTCCATAGATTGAGGTTTAAGTATTCTCTAAAATTATAGGGGATTTATGGTCAAAATCCTGCAGAAACAGGGTTTGTAACCTGTAGCTGTAGTAAATTAAACCAAGGTCTGTTCCCTAGCTCAGAAGCCAGCTGGCATGATCTGCCCACATCTATGCTATTAAACTCTCTTTCCAAAACAGAGTGTCTGAATCCAATCTGCCTATTGGGAACGATCTTTGGCCCATGTTAATTTCCAAATTGTTCCAGTGATTTTTTGGAAGAGTGCTAGCATTCACCAGCCAAAACCATGTCAGGGATTTTGTCTTCTAGCAATTTAACAATACAGACAGCTGAGTTCCAGTGCCTGGACTATGTGCTGACTCTGCTTTAATTTTTAGTCTAGATGTGCTTTCTATCTATTCCCGGTGCTTTCTATTTCCCGAGCACATTCTCTACCTACAGGATAACATAACAATGGAAAGTGTTTGTGATCTGTCATCAGAATAAAACTATTAACTCCTTGAGCCCTTGAATGGACAGAGATATCTAATGTGAAATCCCAAGCTAGATGCTGGGGACACCAAATATCCCATTTTTCAGGGAAGCTGCAGGCATCTCCTCACCCAGCACAAAGGGTGAGTTCAGAAATCTACCATGCGTGGCCAGCTGATGCCAGATGTCTGACTTCTAGGTACTGTACTGCTTGGGACACTTGCTCTCATGGCAGTATATGTACTTAAAAGGATTTCAGTGAAGTTGCACTTTTTGTTCCTTAACTTTGCATGACTGATACAGCAGCTTTAGTAATGTTTGCTTAATTGCATTTGTGCATGAAAGACTGTGATACGTATCAATACTTATATCTGTTCATTTATGTAAATGAATGATACATGGTCAGGAAAAGGATAGTGGGAGAACATGTGTGCAAGAGATTGATATGGGGAAAGCAAAGATAAATACTTTGAAAAACTACTGCCATAGTTGCTCAAATGTCTTTAGCATTACTGTAAATATTTTCCATTTGTATGTGACTTTGTATATATTTTTTCTTGTCTTCCAATTGCAAAATACATTTGTGGAAATGGGATATTTTACATCTGACTGACTAATATAGTGGAAATATACAAATATGTCTACTTACAAAAAGTTCTTTGGGGCTGGAAAAGTCTCATGTCATCACAGCTATATCAGGATTCACATTTCAAACAGGCAGTTATCTGGGGGAGGTGGTGATGGTATTTTTGCTGTTATTTCCCCTTTTACAGACATTAACACTCCACCATTCTGTTTGTGGAATAATTCACGTCAACTTCAGGCAAAATGAGGATGGATAGTTTTAGCAGTTTAAGTAGGAGGTTTTTGGAAATCTAGTTGAACTCAATGAATCTTTTGCCACACTATTGGCTTTGATAACCCACAATTGATAAACGACCAGAAATAGCTGAGGAAAACAAAACTGTTTTCAAGTTATGGCTGCCCATAGCCCAAAAAAGAGATAGTAGTTGAAGTTTCCAAGGACAAAAACAGGTGGGCATTTCTCACTGATTTGCCACCCTTTTTCTACTCTTGAAAAAGAGTGCTACTGTCAGAGGGGCAGTTTGCTTCTGATTCCTGAAGAGTATGAGCACAAAACCTCAAAGAACAAGGTGAATGAAATTAGGTGAATGAAAGGCAGGCTTTAAAGAGATTTAGGGAATATTATTACAATAAGATTATGCAGACAAAGGGAGTCTCATCAAGTAAAGACTAGGCTCAAGTGTAAGCTACTTTACAGACACAAAATCGAAGTTTTTATAGTACTGACTAGAGAAAGCAATCTCAAGATGAATTTGTTGCATATTTATTTATGCATATTTGATGTCTTAGAGAAAGAAAACCCCACCTAGTTGTACATGTGAAATGCCAAAATGTCACATTAGTATCAAACTTAGCAGGAAAATTATAACTGAGGTCTAGATTTTCTTTTTCACTATGCCTTTCTTGGACTATCTTGTTCTTGTGTACAGATGAGTCCTGCTTCATTCCCTGTGTACACTTCAGTATTTGTTAACACTATATTTTGATAAAGTATGACTTGCATTTTAACATATATATGTGAGTCGATTTTGCTTGAAGATAATCATAATTTTTTAATTGAATTTGCAGAGTTGTAGAAAAAACTGATCTATCATAGATATGCAAAAATCAGAGTAATGCCAATAAGTGTAATGTGGGATTTCAAGGAAAAGAGCCAAGATCCTTTTATTCTGACTGTTGTGGGAATTATTTCTAGAGCTGAAGATACTTGTTGAGGATGGTTTGCTTGTTTGGTTTTGTATGATTTCATTCTGGTTCGGTTTTGCTATACATTCGGGTGGGGGGGTTGGGGGGATTTTTTACTATTCTATCAAAATGTTAATAGGCTATAAAAAGATTGCCTTAAAACTTACAAAACTCCAGGGATAAGACTTTAAGTCCAACAGATTAAAATGTCATTAAATACTCAGGACTTAAAGTAACAGATTTTAATGGACACTACATTTTAGCCATTTAGAGTGGCCCAACCAGCAAGCGATTTTAATAAAACTCCAAATACATATGTATGTGCTTGTGTTAAGTCTGTAATAATGCAAATGTGTGTAGGTATCTCTGTGGGTCTGTGTTACCTACAGTCCATGTTTTCACACATTTCTTCTAAGGTTAGATCTAACATTCAAACTTGAGAATAACGTATTGCACCTGAAATTACAAGTTTTTTTTGTTTGGTTTTTTTTTTTTTTTTTCCCCCAAACATGTGGTTCTATCCTTTCTTCCATAAAAAACAGAACCAACACCCAGGCTGCACAACACCTCTACAGTGATAGCTTTAAGATGTGATAACTTGTGGTTACCAATCCAAAAACACTTTCAAACACTAGATATGGAAAATTCCCAATATGTCATGCAGAAATTCCCTCTGGCATTAAGACCTGACATAGAACTGAAGCTTGACTTTCCAAAGCAGTAATAACTGTTCTCACTCAGGAGGAACCAAAGAGAAGACTTCAGCTGGACACATTTGAGACAGCATGGAGGTGACCTTAGTCTGCTCTAAAAGATTTCTAGTTCGTCTTTGGTTAACTGTGATAGGACTAGAATAAAAGAACTCTATAAGAATTAAAACAAACAACCTCCACCTCCCAACCCCTGAACAAAAAACCAAAGTATCATGGAATACTCTCAGAGCATTGTTGCAGTACCTTCTAAAATACCTTAAAAATGCTTTCTGAAACTTCATTGATATATACAGAAAGGATAGTGGTATGGTGGCTGTATATAAAGATTTTATTTCATTGATTTACAATGATAAGCTTAAACTTCCTATGTTTACTATGACATGTCACATTCAAACCCTTATTTCACATCAGTTACACATCTCCATTCACACAAAAATATACTACTACAACAGACTCCTGAAATGATATAGATTGCTTTCAGTGTTCTCAATAGGTCTGATAACTTAACAGAAATTACTTGCCATCCAAGAATTGCTTTTTGAAGAAATGAGCTATTCAGCTAACTGCTGGGATAAGGAAAGAACAGGAAAATGGGAAGAGCTGTGCTCAAGAGTCATACAAAACTATCAGGAACTTTTTTATTTATTGAGTTGACTCTCCCCAGGTATAAAGGTTTCTATCAGCTACAGCTGAAGTTGATTAGAATTTTTCTATTATTTTCTGGGTATTAAGGGGTACCAACAACCCTGCCCCAGCAGAAAGGAAGGAATTATCAATTGATATTTTCAACCCTGTGTAAGCTTGCAGAAGTGAAGACATTAAATACAATTGAGAGATGTGTCTTGTATATTTCCTGGGATATGGGACTATGTCTACTGGCAGGAGCTCTAGAAGATTAATTTTTGCAATAGATGGCTTGTGTTAATTACCAATTTTGAATTTGTGACAATATAACTCCATCATTTCTATAAAACAATATTTAATATACAACAAACTTTCACCACATAAACACATTAAAAACACCTTTTTTATAGTTTCAAGAATTGATTACAGGCTTCTCATAAAAACATTTTCATAACTAGAATCTTAATACAGAATGATTTTTTTCTATGCCAAAATACATTTAGATGGTAAATTGTAGAAAAAGATACAGAGAGAAATGGGGTTTGCTGGCATGTAATCCATTTTATTTCATTCTTTCATGGTCAACTTTAAAGCAAAGTTAAAAATGTTTGTCATAAAATATTTTATGGTTTTATCTAGAGTCTTAACCAGAAAAGAAGAAGGAAGCTAATTGACTTATTCTGTGTTTCAGTGTCTCTCAGGTGTGCCCAGAACAGCACTTAGTACACACTACCTGGACCATAACTACCTGTCAAGGGTTTTTTTTGAAAGATATAACATTCCCATTAACTTTCAGCTTTAGGCGCCCACAGAATGAGGAGTGGATTGACTGTAATAGCTGAATTGCATTTACCAAATGCAACACCAGAAAAAGAAAAATCCACATAAAACCACATAGGAAGATTGATCACACATTTTTATTAGTCTTTTGAACAATTGCATTATGTTGTTCCTTTATTTAAAAACTCTTGCAAAAAAAGACATTGGAGTGGACTGGTTTCAACCCTGAGCATTAACACTGCATATCAAGTACTGTAGTAAAGAAGCTGGTTAAGTTTGTAGCACTAGCACAAGTCACTGATATTAATCCTCTAGGTGATCAGGTTTTTACAAAAAAAATACATAGTTTTCAATAAATAATGCTTAATTTTACAACTTTGATACAGCAATGTCATACACTGTTTTGACACATACTAAACTCTGCATGCTATATAGTCTACTAGAAGACAAAACTTTGCCATGCATTTTCTTTTTCTAGTGCTAGAAAACACTTTGTCCTCCAGTGCATTGCCTCAAGCAGCCTTACCATCTTCTTTCTCTCACAGCAATAGGCCGTGCACTGGCATGCAAAAACCTCAAGAAAAGGTTTCCCCCCCACCATCACTCAGACTTCTAAACAAAAGTACTTTTCAGCTTTTCCCCCCAAGACCTGGAGTGGCTATGAAAACTAATTTCATGTGGCCTTGAAAAGTCTTTGAAATTACATATTTTAAAAGTGTCATGCTTGAAAAACTGCTCTAAAACATTCAATTTCCCCCACCTGTGGCCATCATGCAACATCATTGAAATGTTGTAACCATCAAAAGTCCCACATTGGAAAACAGGCCTCCATTTTAAAACAGCCCACCAAAACCAAAAGGAAATCAGAAAAAAAAGTATCACAGCATTTATGTAAAGACTCCAAAACGCCAACATATGTACAAGAGCAAAACCAGATACAAATTGTAAATGAACTAACAATGGCATATAACTCTTCTCCCTGGCTTTGCCAGGAGTTGAGGCAAGTTGGTTTTGGAGATAAGCAGGACGATGGAAACGAAAACAAATTGTGACAATGGGAGTTCCCGGATTAATCATTATTACTTGATCAAATTTCTTCAAGCAGTAAATCAATGTCTTGATTTTACTGGAAGTGTGAATTACCAAAATCTAAATCCTTATTCAATAATTCTAAATCAAACCTGCTTCTGAACTTTCACAAGTCTTAGAATTTTGGCACCCTTGCACTTTTTCATCCTGCAAGATTGCACTTCACAGAAAATCCAGATGTAACTAACCACAAAAGAAGAAATTTGATTAATTAATAAGGATTGAAACCTCCATTCTCACACTTCCAGGTTGTTGTTCATCATTGAAAACCATTCACCCCTTCTTATCCATATTGCTTTAGGGGTTTCCTTGTATCTACAGAAGTCATTCCTTTTAAATTGCTGTCAATCACAATTTTTCTAAGAGTTTTTAAAATATTCCTATCTTTGCACTGGCATAAGTATTGGGTTTTCTAAGAGAATCTCACCCCAAAGAAGGTATTACTTTTATACATGAAATATTACGAACTTTTGCTTCCCTTTTTGTAAGTCATTCTACATTTTCTGCACATTTGTGCTTTATATTGAATATAAAAATAGGTCTTTAAAACTCTATTTACTTTAAACTCACTAAAAAACTACTTGCTTGTGAAATTCTCTTACAAATTCACTGCATCCATGTAGAGAAGATAAAACTAATTAGGCAGTTAATTGGTATAGGTAGTGTGCAAAAAAATTAAAAAAAACAATCACAGCCTTAGATGTGAGTGAGGGGAAAGGAAATTGATCAAAGAAATACAACTGTATAGTAGGGGAAATGTAAGGCAACTCATCATATTAAGTTTTTGTTGTTTATTTTTTCCTGGCCATTCTTACAAATGAAGGTTAGGAGGAGCTAAGACACCTATCCTGCCAGCAGCCCTTGAGGCAAAAACTCCCATTAAGCTCAATGAGAATTTTTTTTTTTAACCAGAGCAGGTTTAAGGCCTTACTAGGCAACATTTGTGAAGATGTAAAACGGAATTCATGAACTGTTTTGATTATCAAACACCTAAAACTTATATGGCCCTGACTTTGACCCCACACCAGTTTTCCCCTGGTGTAACAGAGTTGCACTTTCCTCAAAAAGGCAGGAGTGAAGGATCATACTGCACGCATGCAAATCACATTCAACAGACTTGAAGTTTCATCTGACTGTCAGTGAATGCCTAAAGAGCATGTAGCACTTAAAGGATGCTTGGAATGAGCCTTTCTACCACATTTGTAAAAGACTGCACTTAAAGAAAGAAAATATTTCTTAATTGTGGTTCTTTTAAAAGGAAAGGAAAAAACAGTAAAAAGATCAAAAGGGGGAAAAAAGTTTGCAAAAAATGTTCACTTTAAATATAAAAACAATCAGCATGTTTGAATAGGTTTTACATTGAGTTGACATCCTCAGTCTTAGTAAGGAAATTGTCTTTCGACATAGAAAAGCTCATTTTTCTCCCTCCTATCACAGAGTCCCATTACACGTAGAGTAATATTGTACAGAGACAAATGCAAGGAATGTGGGGAAAAAGGCCACGGGAGATACCAGGCCTGCAACAGGACTGCTCTAGCATGTCAACAAAGATTCCTATGTACACAAAAATAAAAAAGCAAAGAGAAATAGAAGGTATGAATATTAATAATGACAAAATAAAAAAAAGAGTAGCTTAGCAGATGCTATTTTTCATGAGAAGAAGATTGGTTTTTACTCTCAGAGATCAGCAGGAGCTTAGGCATTCAACAGCATCAAACTTCAGCCCTAAATAAGCAGTGGCTTAAACAGAACACTACCTAATTTTTCCTTGAACAATATGCAATAATAAACACTAAAATTAAAGTAACTCAAGTGTTTGGCCAAAAAAATTGTTTCCCTGAACCATATACCTTCACTCAAAATATTCCTCTGATATAGTACAGCATAATTCCCATTTAGAAGAAAGAAAAGATATACTTCTGAGTGGGTGTTATATTCTTTGACTAAAGTAGACCTGTTGCTCTTTTAAAATATGCCTGACTGCTCTTTAATTGGATCATTTAAATC
This sequence comes from Promerops cafer, assembly GCA_013398275.1. Lineage (NCBI taxonomy): Eukaryota > Metazoa > Chordata > Aves > Passeriformes > Nectariniidae > Promerops > Promerops cafer. The sequence goes on along the minus strand of VZSE01014380.1, from coordinate 1,057,165 downwards.
AGCTATCTTTGAGTAATATTTTAAATGGTAATTTTCAAAACAGCTTCCAAAAATATATGCAAGTCAAAACTTTTGTAGGCTGAGACACAGACCTTATTACAATGCAAACTAAATGCAGCCTGTATTTGACCATAATCATTCATAACTCATTGAACATCTGTAAAGCACAAATGTTTAATGACACTGCCTATTATCACTTTAATAAACAAGGATGCATATCAGAAGAAAGGGACTGAAAGAACAAGTCACCCTATCCTCATGATAGCTTGAAGAATTACTAAGAGAATTTTGGCTCAGTTTTAAGACTTAGAACCTGATCAACTTACTCCATCACCCTAGCCCAAAACAGGATTTTCGATAGCAGGATAGTGAATGGCTAGGCTAGAGCACTTCAGTGTAACTATTTTCTTTCAGTCTTTTGCCTTAGAAGAGATAAATGTCATTTGTTTTCAATCTGATTTCTAAGTTATTACATGGAGAACACACTAATCATTTGAGACCAAAAACTGAAAATTCAAGAAACTCTGTTTTATTGAGGACTATCCATTGCCAAGGATATCTTGTATATTGTAATTAAGTTTGTTTTAAAACACAGTTTCTCATAAAGATTTATCACAATGCAAGACATAAATTTGAGTTCCCAGATATGCTATATCTCTTTTCTGATAGCAAAGATTTAGGCCAAACAACTTTTATTTAGAATCATGAGTGTTTTATTATTATTATTAGAAAGAGATCAGATTATATTAATCATTTTACTACCAGTTTAACTAACCTAAAGTAAGATATCTCACCACTTAAATGCCTAAGAGTTGTCTTTGATTAAACATAACATGCATGCAGGTTTTAATGTTATGTTTTATTATGCCTTACAAATGCGTATGCAGGATTTTCATTTCAGCAAGTCTGAAAGCCTGTAGCAGTGGTTGCCACCAAAATACCAGCACAGTGAATTGTCCCTGTAAACAGCTGGATCATTAATTAGCGGAGAAAAAAAGTAGTAATAATTTACCAATGCCTATCAGATAAAAAAGTAAACTTCTTGAGAAACAAACTTCCACCTCGTGAGTCTGTTTATTGCCATCAGCAGCTATTTCAGAGCACACGACTGAAATCCGATGGCTCCTAAAAGTCCAAAAAAAAAAAAAAATAAAAAAGCACACTGACAAAGTCTGCTTACCTACAGCCGAAGCTCGTACCCGCTTCCCCTGCCTTGCCTGCCCGGAGCGGCGGGCGGCTCTCCGGAGAGGCCGAGGCCCCCCCGGCGGGCCGAGCGCTGCCCGGGGCGGAGGAGATGCAGCACCGCTACCCTCAGCATCTCCACCTGGAGTCTGGCCCAGTTATTCATCAGAAACAGGAGAGGGGGAGGAAAAAGCCCAGCGGGGAGAAGACCGGGAGCATGCAAAGGGGGAGAGTCGCCTTCCCAGCAGCGCTGAGAGCGGGCACCCGGCCCCGCCGCGCCCCCCGCCCGGAGCCCCCCGCCCTGCAGAGCGGCTGCGGGGGCCCGCGGGGCCGCCCCCGGGAGCGGGGCTCTTTCCCCGCCGGCGGGCGGGGGAAGGCGGCAGAGCCGAAAATGCCCGGGGCGAGCCAGCCTGCCACTGCCCAGAGCAGCCTCGGGTAAGCAGCTAGCAAACCCCGGCCCCGCGGAGCAAAGCCGGTCGGAAAAAGGCGACGAGAGGAGGGAAAAAAAGGAAAAGAAGCAGTCCTGACTCTCCTCCCCCCCTAGCTCTGACCATGCACAACAGCCTACAGCTACCGCTCCTCCGCGGGCGAGGGGTGACAACACGGCATCTCCAGCGGTACTGCTACAGACACTAATTGCGATACGAGTTTCTATCAGTTCCAGCTGATTTATTAAAATTGTAAAGATACAGACTTTCAGCATTAAAAAAAAAAACAGGCTATGATGTTGACAGTGCACAAGTCTGCTTTTGCCATCATTTGCTACAAAATATGCAGATGGTCTGTACTTTAGATTATATTGCACAACATGAGAAACTTTTTTAACTATGTGCCTTTTTTCTTTTTTTTTTTTTTGCTAAAATCGAGAATCCAGTTTCATACCTTCCATCTGGGGCCCCATCCACATATCACAGCGTATGAGATACATAAAATCCTACTATAGTACAGTACATATACAATCTTTTAAACTAAGATAACAGCTCTGAGGTCTATATCACCATTTTCAATAAATCTTTACCTACAAATATTGAACAAATCTGAACTATAGCTGTACAAAAAAAGTGTTTGTTTCTTTTTTTTTTTTAAACCACAAGGCCTTTAGATGCAAGGATTATTTTTAAAATTTTAATCCTTTTAAAACCAGGACGTAACGTACCAACAAACTTGCATGCTAAAAACAGAGAAAAACAAAGAAAATAAAAGGGAAGAAGTGCCTGAAAAGTCTTACTGAAAAAACACAGCAAGAATGTTCCCTTTTCACTGTACAAAAATACGCCTGAAAATATATTAATTTTTAAAAAAGACTGAGGTCTGTTATGTATCAAAAATGTTTCAATACCTTTTTGTACTGAGGTCTAGGCTGTCTGGTATTCAATCAAGGAGGTATAAGGGAACAAGTTACAAAAAAAAAAGTTGGCAAGTAGAAATCACATTTGTAAAACCATAAACAATTTGATCTGAAAAGTAAACTCTGATCTTAAGTCAGTTCAGTTATTTGTAAGCGTTTGTACAGTCTGCATTTTTTCAAGCTCCCTGCAGCTTTGTTAAGAATCGGATGCATAGAAGACATCAGTTTTCTCCCTCCAAAAAAAGTTGCAATGGTCCCTTTCGGAAAAAAAAAAAAAATCATAACAGTTCGTTAAGATCTCTCACGGGAAAAAAAAAATAAAAATCCACAAACCCCCTTGAGTAACAGTTGTGCTGCCAAAAGACTTCTTTGCAGACCATCTTCCAGACTTCAATCAGAGACCGACAAGCTTCAAACAGCGCCTTCTGTATCATTTTTCCCCCAGTCCCATTTGCCTTTGCTGTTGTTGTTGTGATCACCAAACATAACAAAAAGTTAAAAACACAAAAAATTAAAAAAAAATAAAATCACAACTCCCGGGCTCGGAACTAACTTCGAGATTTTTTTTTTTTTTAAAGAAAACAAGACTTATTTTTTTTTAATCATTATCATGATCATCATCATCATCGCCGGCGTCGCGCCGCTCCAGCTCCGCCGCTCTCGCCGCCCGCCCTGGCCGCCGCCCCCGCTCAGTACGTGAACACCAGGTCGGAGAAGTTCGCTTCCAGCCAGTCGCCCGCGATCATCTCGCTCAGCTCCGGGGTACAGTAGTCGGGGAATTCGAAGTGGGAGCCGAGGCTTCCCTCGCTGAAGGAGTCCAGGTCCTTGTCCACCAGAGAGAGAGAGAGGTTGCCGGCGGCGGCGCCCGCCCCCAGCTCGGCGGCGGCGTGGCCGTGCTGGGAGAAGTTGAGGCTGAGGTCGAAGAGCAGGTCGTCCGCCTCCTCGCTGCCGGCCGACGAGGTGGAGATGGACCGGGAGGAGGCCGGGGAGAGGCCGGGCGGCTGCTGCGGCGGCGGTGGGCCCTGCTTGGTGATGTTCTTGAAGCTGTAGTAGAGTCTGCTGCCGCCGCCCGCCGCCGCGGCGCCGCCCCGCACCTCCTCGTACAGGCTGGCCCCCTCGGTGGACTCCGCCGAGGAGCTCAAGGTGGGGCTGGCCGGCACTTTGGCCACGTTGTACCGCCGCAGCTGCTGCGGCCCCGGCTCCTCATCCTCGTCCTCCTCCTCCGCCTCCTGCTTGATCCGCAGCTGCAGCTCGTCCTCGTCCTCCTCCTCATCCTCGTCCTCGTCCATGAAGACGCACTTGACCGTCTTGCTGCTCACTTTCAGGGTGCCGAAGACGTACTCGTCTCCCGCGTAGTCCCCGTGGTGGGCGGTTTTGGCTCCCGGCTTGGGGGGCGAGGAGCCGGAGGAGGCTTTCAGCTTGCTGCACTTCTTGCTGGAGCTCTTGGCGCTCTTGCTGCCGCCGCTGCTGGCGGGCGCGTTTTTCTCGGGACTTTGGCTGGCGTTGGGCTTGGCCGACGGGTCCATTTTGGGCTTTTTCCTGGGACGGTACTTGTAGTCGGGGTAATCAGCCATGTGCTTGAGCCGCAGCCTCTCCGCCTCCCGGATGAAAGGGATTTTCTCGCTGTCCTTCAGCATTTTCCACCGCTTGCCCAGGCGCTTGGAGATCTCCGCGTTGTGCATGTCCGGGGACTGCTCCATGATTTTTCTCCGCTCGATCTTGGACCACACCATGAACGCGTTCATCGGTCTCTTTATGTGCCCCGACGCCGTTTTGCACCAGTCCGGGTCGCTCTCGTCTAAAGCGACGGGGCTGCAAGCCATGAACTCGCCCTCTTCGGTGTCCATCGCTTCTCGGGGCAGGTTGCTCTCCGCCTCCGTACTCTCCGCCTGCTGCACCATGGTGGGCTCTCGCCGAGGCGCCGCTCCCCTCCGAGCCAACAAAGCCGCTCCGCCGCCGCCCCCT
>VZSE01014380.1:1017615-1052286 GCA_013398275.1 Promerops cafer | reverse complement strand
GGCCGGACCCGCCCCGCCGCGGGGGGCGGGCGGATCTCAGCGGGCACGGCGTCCGCCGCGCTCCGCACATGGCCCCCTCCTCCGCCGCGGCGGGGCTGCGCCCCTGAGCCCCCGGAGGAGCGCTCCAGGCGCCTCGGTTCCCTGTCCTCCCAGGGCTTGGTTCGGTGTCTGGTCGGTAAAGAACGGGGCTGGGAGAACGCCGGGGAGAGCCTGGTGCGCTCCCGGTTCCCTGCGGATGCGGACGGTGCCTCGGCGGCCCCAGCCTGCTGGTCGGCGCTACTCGGGGGGAAGGAGGTCCCCTTGTCCCCCGGGGAGGCCTGGGCTGTCCGCAGGAGGGACGTGGGAGTCGTCGCACCCACCTGGAGGCACTTACCGCGTGGTGTAGGCAGAGGATAAAGGCGCCTTCCCCAAAGTACAGCGTGAAAACGTACAGAAAGCATCAAACAGTGCTGATTTTCTGTTTGTTTGTGTATTTGTTTTCTCGGAAGCATCAAGTTATTCAGGACGCTGTAGTGGATACACCTATCCGGATAATCCCATGTTTGATTTTATCGCAGAATGTCTGATATCCGAAGGTGACAGTGTGCTGTGCCTCTGTGGTCATTTTAATTGCAAAATGTATGCTGGAAATGAGTTCACATACTGCTTTATAGGTTCCTTTGTGCTTTTCCAGCTACCGTTTGCAGTTATTAGAAAAGAAAAGTTTAATAAGTTTAGTGATGATTGCTGGCTGTATACGGACATAATGGCAGTGAGAGGAATGAGCACAGCCTCTCCTCTGACAGAGCACATCCTCTGAACTGGTGCTAACGGGGCAGTAGGTCCCCTGGTACATCATCCTCTAATTATCCCAGTGGTTCATTTTCCTCAGACTACAGCAAAATTACGGTGTTTGAATGATGTGAGTCTGATATCATAGGGCTGCAGAGTGGCTAGTGCTGTTACAGGACCAAAAACAAAAAACCAAAAACGTCACACGCCTCTTAGCTATATGGATAGGTTAGGGCTACCAGGTCTCAGCTGCATTTGTCAGGAGTCAGGCGGAGCTTGAAGGATACATTTGAGGCAGATACATAGTGTTATGTCACTTTCCTTGCCCGACCCAGCTGGGTGTACAGAGTAGAGGCAAGGAAAAGGGCATCGCTGAAGAAGGTTCACTTACTTCGTTGTAAAGATGGGTTTTGAAAAATAGTGCTCTGCCTCTCCATGACTGCCCCCAGCTGTGATTTCTGCTCCGAGGCTTGTTGCCACCTCTCTCTCTCCCCCTGACTGCACTTCTTGGCACAATCTAGCTCTATAATAATGTCTATCCTTTAAGACACAGGAGATAAAATGGAAAATTTTAGGCTTCTCAACCTGTCATAAAATGTTAAAATTTAGAGAAACCACATGAGAAGAGGGTGCAGTACCTCTGGGAGGGAGTGCCTGAGTTCCTGTCGCAGCTGTGGTCAGCTGTGGTCTCTCCGGGGAGGGCTGTTGGCAGGACAGGGCATTCCTTCCAAGAGGACTATGAGTTTGGCACTTCCTGCTCCTTCTGGGTGAGGATTCGCTCAGACTGGGCACGCTGTAGAGCCTTCTGTGTCAGCAGGATTTTGTAAAAATTGAGAGTATGTTTCTTGTAATGATGATGTGGACAGGAGTCTCAGGAGTGTGTAGGTGCCTGACTGCCCCGGGGGAAGGCAGCTTTGAGGCTGCTGGGACCTTTACTAGGTTGACAGCAGAATACCAGTGTCTCACCTAACCCTATTTCTTAGTATTCCTCTGTAAGTACCAGTATTCAGATACCTAGTGAGAGATTCTGCAGTTTTTACGTGCATTTTGAATTCAGACAGAAATAATGGTGTAATTTTGCAGAATGAAAAGTGTCAAAATGTTTTAATTTGTTGTTGGCATTTATGGGAGATTTCATTGTGTCATATAGTTGCATAAAATTCAAGCTGATGAAATGAAAATTGAATCTTTATTTCCTGTGAAGTGAATAAAACCAATGAATTTTCACAAAGTACTGCTATTTTTTTTTTCCAAATCATTTTACAAAAGCCATAAACTATTTTGGAAAATTTTCACTCAATTGCAATGGAAGCCATATCATCAATATTGATAAGACTGGGACTCCATACACCGGGGTGACAGAATCTGACATTTAACACATTAGGATCAGGAGAGATAATTTTTAATAAAGCTTGGGTGTAATTTGAATCCACTGTCATTACATCAGACTTCTGGGATATTTCCACTCCTTCGTGTGTGTTCCTGTGAGGATGTGTATTAATACTATGGGCATCACATAATTTTCATAAATCCCATTTTTCTATTTTTGTGTTATATCCCATTTTCTGAGTGTCCTGGCAGCATTTCAAGTTTTTCTCAAAAGTGATCTTTTAAATATAAACAGCATTACTGTCTTCTCATGCTTGTTCATGTTATGTTTTGGTTGGTTTTTGTTGTATTTTAAGGGTAATGCTAGGAAGATAAGCTGAAAACAGACTGACAAATAATAGCCACACTTTATAAAACAAAAAAATTCTAGAGGATTTTAGAAACCTGATTAAACATGTACATGAATAAGTAGATATTACTGTTAAAATTAAATAATTTTATGTTCTAAAAGCAGTTCAATAATTGTATGTGCGCATGTATATTCCTATTAGAGTGCAGCAGTTAGAGCTAGCAGCCCACTACTCGTTCTTTTGAAATTCAAATGAATAATCATCTTCCCATTATCTAGGTCAATAGGAGGCTGGGCTACCCCAGAAAGTGGGAAAAAAATAGGTAAAACAGGATTCACTAAAGAGCTTAATGCTTTTCTCCTTGGATGGAGTCTGGTTTTGTGGGTCTGCATCTACACTGGGTTTCCCAGTGCTGTAGCTCGGGGGTGTGTTACTCTGAGTGACCTGAAGCATGAGGATGGCAGTGGAAGGACTGAGGTGTCCTCGGCAAGAAGCTGGGGAGGTGCCTCCAGAGGCCTGAAGCCAGCAGGAAATTCTTCATGTGGGAACATAGTCCCTTTGCGTGTGGCCCAGTGTGCCTGCATCTACCCCCACCAGTGCTTAGAAAGGTGAAGTGAGGCATGTTTTTTAGGAGACTGACCTTACACAGTCTTCACAAGATTTTAACTACCAAACAGGAATTAAATATGAGCAAAAAAAGGTTCGTTGTTCAAGAAATAGTGTTTTAGAAAAGTGGAGGATGTTCCCTCTTCTTACAGTGCCTGTTCTCTGTGTTAAATTTGAGTAAACTGAAAGCCAAGATTTTTACTGTGCTAACTCTGATGATAAATAGTACTATGAGTACAGTGTTCTTTTGGCTATTTATTTCTTGCTTGTTCTGAATTGTGCTGCAGATTTTTGCCTGGAGAGCCCAAAATGACTTTGCCTGGGGAATGTGTGGGAAAGCTGGAGTTACGCACCTTCTGCAAGGTGTGGGAAGTGGTTTCAGTCACAAGCTGTGGATTCAGAATGGAAGAAGGAAGAATCACAGTGTCAAGAGGGTTTTGTCTTAATAGAAAACATATGATGAATTCTGAACGGAGGGGTCACACCCAAGGTTAGTTCATAGACACATTTCCTAGAGATCTTCTCTGGAATAAACATAAATTCCTTGAGTCTTGCATTCATGAGGAAAAAAATAAGCTGTGGTCTTACTTCATGTTAGCTAACACAGGGTAAAATAGTGAAAAGGCGCACAGACTGTGCTTTTTAAGATTTGGTAAATCTTCCCTGCCTTAGTGTTTTTATCTTAAGCTGCTAATTCACATGGAAAAGCCAACTTCCTTGTCATTGCTAGGAAAGCAGCATCCTCTCCTCTCTTTTCAGCATGGTGTCCATGCTCTTGGATTGTGTAAGGCTGGTTTACACAAAGTCTTTGTTTTGAAAATTAAAGTGCCCAGAGCTGACAGGTGTCACAACCAAACTTCAAATGAAGAGATAAAGTGGACTTATTTAACTGAAAAAGAGTAATCATTTGAGGGGATAAACTAGTTTAACCATAATCTAGAAAAAATTTACATCCATTTTGAAACTAAATGCAGACATAGGTATTCAGGTGTATTTCACCTTGATTTTGTTTGCAAAAGAAATTTTATTTTGTTAAATGTATGTGCATCAGATACCACTCTGGTAAGGGCAGTCTGAGGGTGATTTTCTGGCTTCTCAGCACAAAGCGTGGCATCTTCCCAGGCAGTGTGGTCCTCTGCTGCTGGAGGGGTCAGGCTGGAGCCCAGAGAAGCTGTGGGAGCAGGAGCAGCTCCTCCTAATTCACCTCCTGCCAGACCTAAGTATTCCACCTACTCATCGTCCAGTGCCTAGCTCTGCTCCTGGCCACCCAAGAGCTGTGACAGCAGTACTGATTTTGAGCTGCCTGCTGCCTGTAGGTAGCCCTAGAAACATTGCTTACTGTTTGTTAACACATGATCAGCAAAGACATCTAGAGACAAAGTGACTGTGTACATGGGTTGAAGTAATCCAGGACTTAAAACAGGAGCAGAAGGTGATCCTATTCTTGCAGCTGTGTGGTGAGTCCAGGTCTGGCACCCTGGACTATGCTGTTGCTCCAACACCCTCCGCTAAGGCATTGCTGGATGACAGTGCTGTCTCACTGGGACAGTGTGGACGGGCCATTTCCTCTCAGCCCAGACATACTGATCTTACACAACAAGATGTTTTAAGACACCAAGATACATCACTTACTGATTTTTCGTAATATCTTAATTGGAAAGTGCATCTTACTTAAAAAAAAAAAAAAATCCAAATATATTATTTGAGCAATATGTACATTCAAAACCATTTTATGCTCTAAGAAGCAGCATAAAAATAGTGTTGGGATGTTCCATGTACATTGCACCCCTCTCAGATCTTTATTTTCAAAACAAATACTTTTCTTATTAGTTGTGAGATTAAAACCTGGCTCTGCGAGTCAGGCAGGGTCCCTTCCATCTCAGATCATTGTAGTACTAGTAGTTTTGTTTGGGAGATAATTTCCTCAGCCACTTGTGTGTAACCCTATTGATTTGAACGTCTGCCCCAAGCAACACCTGTGCAAATTCACGGATGGCACTGGGATTGCACAGATGCCATGGAGGGCATATTCTGGCATATAGGACATTTATTACTGGTGGTGATGCATGAGATGGAAGGGGTCCAGGACTCAGGCTGAGTTTGTGCAGCTGGCAGTTAGAAATTTTCTTGCAAACTGAGCTCATTGGCTAGAAAAATCAATGTGATAATGAATCCAGAGCCCCCTGTGCCATTTTTACCAAATCACTTTAGGGCAGAAGAACAATTTAGAAGAGATGTGTCTCTTATTAAAAGTGTCTGAAAATCATACTTGAATAAACATGGAGAGAATCCATAAGAGATTATATTGCAGATATTTGATATCAGAAATTACTGTTTCTAGGCTTGTTAAAATGGAAATGTTTACTTGTTTCTGCTGAAAAATTGATGCAAGTAAGTTTAATGTGTGGATTTAAAACAATTTTATCTTAATATTAATTATTCAGCCTCCAGTTACACGAAATTAAATGGAAAACACTTATTTTTAACATGTTTTATTTTGATTGATATGAAATCTACAAAAATCAGAACAATTCAAAGTGACAGAGTTTTTTCATAATGCTATACATTTCTATTGCTGGCCTATAGACATTGAAATCCACAGTGTTTTAGCAGGTCTCTTAGGAAAAAAGTCTTTTACCCTGAACCAATTATAGACCCTTTCTGGCTAAATTGCAAAGCCAGTTTGCTTAATATGGGTAATTTGATGTTGTAAAGTATTTGTCAGTACCCTAGGGTAGTCTCTTAGGGCGCACAGGTTTCACTGTGTAATATTTCACCCTTGTGTGCCAGTTAACCTGCTTAGTTGCAGACTATTTACAACTCATATAGGATTTATTACATCATGTATTTAATTTATGCAGTATGCTTAAAGCTTCTCTTCATGAAGTCTAGAATGATAATCATACTTATTGTAATGGATTTGCTTACTATTTTGGGTGGGAGAGGGGAAGGAAGTCTTTTTAGTCCATCAGGCTCTTTGGAATGTGGAAGTTTAGCAAGGACCTGAGAAAAATGTGTAACAATGTATTTATTAGGCATCACACCAATATACCCATTAGAGATATAAAGCACATGCACAGTTGAATAGACACGGACACAGAGATTTATCATTTAGCTTTTCCTTCCTCCTAGAGAGCAGTGGAGGGCTGCAGCTGGCCTAGCCCTCACTGACAGCCAAATAACATTGGAACCTATAAAATGGGACACAGGGTGTTTTCTTTGGGTCTGCCATCATGAAGGAGGCAGGAACATGACCTCCTGCAGGAAAGACACTTAGCAAGACTCACGTCCCACGCGCTCACTGGATTTAGATCTGCTCATCACTGTCCTTTGGATACACCATTACAGAGTAAGTGAAAAGCCACTCCAAGGCATATGCCTGAGAGATTTTAATTTACAGGACTCACACAGTGAGCAGGATTTTGTAAAAATCTGCAGGAGTTTTGCTTAGAAGGGCCTTGCCCTAAATGCCACCTAAGTCCCATGGCATTTCCTATCGGGAACGTTGAGTATGCCCAAGGGCATAACGTGACCTGTCCCCTGGGGTCAGCATGGAGTCCCCTCAGCTCGAGGTCTGAGCGGTGCCGTCCCACGCGCGTGCGCTGGGTGCGGGCCCGGAGCCGAGCCGGTGAGCCCGGCCGTGCGCTGCCCGCACAAGGTAACCTCCTGGGCATGGACCCCGAAGCTTCTTAGCACAGGCAGGAGCCGCTTGGGGCATGGAGTCGGCACAGCCTCCGGGCGCCCTGGCTGGGCTCCCACCCGAGCTCGGCTGGGAGAAGCTGAGATGGGCTTTTTGGGCTGCCCTGACTTCTCCCTCCAGACTCTTCTTGCTGGTAATCCTGAGCCTGGGCTTGTGCAGGCAAAATCCAAGTGAAAGAAGTGCAAAAGCTGTACAGTGGAAATGGAAATTAGAGCTTCATTATTGAACAAAGAAGCAAACCACATCATATTCCTATTGGTTGTATAAATTTAGAGAAAAGAAAGGTTATATGAAGTTCTTTATAAAGCTCTTTATGTCCTTGTTTTGTTATATCCATGTAAATCTTTCTATTGCCATTGTTTTAAAAAGAAATAAATTTAACTAATGTTTCATTGCCTATTTTTTTCTCAAATGGGAAACAAACAAACAAACCTCCTAGTTATAAATAATATCAGCGGTCAAAAGAAATTGTACAGTAGCTAAACAATGAAGGCACATAGAAATGCTGTTTATTTTGTTTCTACACAAAGCCCCACTGAATTCACAGGAATGAATTAAATATGCTGAATGTGACTCTGGACAAGGAGAACTTCAGTTAATACTGGGTTTAATTTTCTATTTTTATCAGTTTGTTATAAATTTGGTTATTAATCTATTAGATTAATGTGCATATTAAAGCACATTACTAATTACTATGAAATTCACTTTGTGTTATTTCAGTTCCTAAAAGAATATTACTAAATGTTCACCAAAACCAGGTAACTGAAAAAAACCCAAGCATTCTGTTCCCCCTAATAGCCTTTGCTTTGTAGTGAAAATTAGAAATATTTACTTATTCTATTCACTATTCCTTATTTATGGATATACTATGAGATTCAAGGCGCATGCCACACCCTGGCTGTACCAATCACTTAAGGATGGAGAACAAATTAATTTGGGGAAGATTGTTCACCTTAAACCAAAAGCCCAAACAGTCTGTCCTCCTCCCTCCTCCTTCCCTTACGTTGCAAACTGTGCACTGTTAATATGAACACCACCAAGATATTCAATAACATTAGAGGCTTGAAGGTTTCCTGATGCTTTATTACACAATGATGAAAATATCATAACGCCTCTAACTTCATCAAATCAGGCATTTCATTACAGCATCCTGCAAGTCTAGAAAACTGATTGTCTTGTGTCAGCATGGCCCGAATCCAGCTCTTGCATACAAGACTTGGTTACTAATGATCTTTGTAACTCAGATGAGACTTGGTCTTATTTTCTCAGTTTTGCTGTACTAGGAATTGTTAAGACAGAGCAGCAAATAGAAAGAGTTTATTACAGGTTATCACACAGTTTGTTTGACAAAGTGGTCAGTCAATAATAAACCAGAAATTAATAATTAATTGTACTTGCTATTTGCACAGCAGTTGATATTTCGCGACAATGTGAAGTCTGAGGTAAGAAATTATTATCAGCAATTTATAGAAGGGAGCTGCACTTTTGGGGTTCTCCCTGCACCATCAGTACTGGTCAGAAAAGGATGGTACAGGGAGCCAGAAACCTCTTCCTGATTTCTGTTTTCTGCTTTGCCTGGAAGGGCCTGGCTGTGTGACCCAGGGGAATATCTGTGCTGCCTGCTAAGTAGTGTGTAGAGAGAACCATTTGTGAAGCACAGACTTGCCCCAGATACTGAGTACATGCCCAAATCCTTCATTCAGTACAAACAGTCCAGGATTTGCCTCACCTTGTGAGTAAATTCACAGCAAAGAATCCTATCTCTTGAGAATAAGATTAACAGAGGTCTGTTCAACCCTTTCTGCAATACCTTGCATTTCCTTTCTCCTTCACTTCCCAAACTTCAAGAGAAGCAAGTGGTGAGCTAACTAGCTACACACAAGTTCAGAGTGCTCCCCAAGTTCTCCATTTGGCAATTTACAGATAAACAAAACAAAGCAGGAAAGGAAGGTCTGAACTAGTGCTAAGATAATGTATCTAAGGCTACACAATGAGCCTGGCAGGACAGGAATAGCTCTGGAATTCTCCCCATTAGAGTCCTGTGGACTCTCCACCGCTGTCCTGAGACTAAATGAGTAAGGACGCTGAGGAGTCACGTTTGAAAAGACAGTTTGTACCATTCCATTGCTCCCATTTGGGGACAGGGCAAAGATCAAAACTGGAACCAGCCCAAGGAGTGAGATATGTAAAAAGGAAGCATGGGGGTTTTTTTTGTATGTGAACAGTTGTCTCTTGAAACAAATAATTATTTGGGAGAGCCATCTACTTCTATTCTCCAGCAGGAAAAAAAATACTGTCATGTTGTTCCATTTCTATGTTATTCTGGTAATGTATTTTAGTGACTGTATGCATTTCTGATTATTCCTCAAGTGCTTCACAGAGAGATTGAATTTACATTTTATCTAGACACTAGTCTTACCCAGAGAGATCTTTTTCATTTCAATGCTAGTTTGAAAATCCATTATTTGGTGTTCATTGCATGCAGGTTTTTATTTCCAGCAAGATTGCTGTGGCAGAAAAAATATAGACAAACTCAATGTCAAACTTCACTAAGTATGAGTTTTCTTGCAATATAGAAAAAGCCTTTCTATATGTTTCCCTGGGCACTGAGCTTGGAAAATGTGGGCCTGATTCTTGTTTCCTTTTGGAAGACAGTTTAGCATCCTCACCTCCCACTTGGAATCTGCCTCTCTCCCACCTGGGCCCTTCTGGCTTTCAGAATGGCAAATATTGTTTCCCTCAAGAAACAAAATAATTTTGTATTTAAATCTTGGATTCTGGATCAACTGGAAGTGCTGGTCCCGAAGCTCCTACTCAGTGTAATCTCAGTGATAGGAGCTGCTTTGGTCAATGCTCTGACATTGGTCTTTATTGGTTTCTTCAATTAATACTCCAGAGTTAAAGTTTAAGTTCAAATATCTTTTCTTCCTGCAAAAAAGTTAGCATTAGTCAGTTCTGGTGGCTGTGAGGGAAAACCAGTTCTGACTACACTCTTAAGCCATCAAGTCCAAGTCATGTAATCACTATTCCACTGTTTCTCTCAGGAGCCCAAAATATTTATCCATGACCTGGTGCCTCTGTCTGGCACTCTTCCTAGCACAGTGATTCTTTAGTCCAGATCCAGGGTCCTTTGTTGCTCCCAAAGTGACAATACTTGTAGTCACTGTGAATTTTGAAAGACTACCCAGACAAAACTGGAACTGCTGGTTGAAATGCTGCTCATGAAGAATGCTATAAAAACTTCTGATTTAGAAATGTTGCATGAGAGCATAGATATTTCAATTTGAAAGAAAGTAATATAACTTTGTCAGCTGTTCTATTTGAAACACACTTTTAAATTAAATGAACAAGAAATGTGAATTTTAAGTTTATTGAAATTTTCTCATCTGTAACAGTAATTTCTCACTGCTGTTGAAAGCAATGCATTTTCAGTAACAGTATGATTTTGGCAAAATCACCATTTCTAAATTTTGCTTTGAGAAGAAATTGTCAATCATTTATATGGCACAGAACTATAATTGGTGGTCAATTCTACAATAATCCAGATAATTTTGGAGACCATCTTGTGTTGGTATTAGGCATTTTAGTGGTGAACTAAGGAGAAATGAGAGGGGAATCAGGAGCTGATGCAATTGGCAAAGAGGGTGAGAAGAAAAGGTGCAACATGGAAAGAAGGAGGGAAATGTAGAGATCAAAATGTGCAAAAATAGGAGTTAAGTGTCACAGTCCACTGAAAAATACTAAAATTTTATAGCAAGGCACTGAGCAGGCAAATCACATTGGTCACATTTACGGTATACAGATTGTTCTCTCTGATCATTGTGCCAGTTTTCCTGCTAACACTGGCAAGATGACCTCTGTAGAGTTGAGGGAATGTAAGAAGCACGGAGAGCTGGACCATGTGTTGTAATTCCCAAGGGAATGCAGTCCTTTCTTCACATTGGGTTTCACACTTAAAGGCTGGAAAGTAGAGGAGGGGGAAAACCTGAGGCACAGCAATAGATGTGAGCTGCTGCAAGCTGGTCCCCTCTTTCCTCTCCTCTTTGTACAAAAGGTTTCTTAACAATAATGAAAAAAGCTTGTTCAAAATGTGTAAAACCCATAGAGGGTCTGAGCTGCAGTTACTTGGTCCCTCTGGAAGGCATAGGCATTATGCAGTGCTTCACAGCATTTCACTGCAACCTTGTCCTCAGCTTCATCTGGTAGTGAAATGCTTCAGCAAACACTACAAGAAAAGGAGTTCTTAGGGTAGCTCCAATGTCACCCACAGGTGCAAGATAAGGTTAGCAATTGCTCTTCTCTTTTAAGTGAAGATATTCTGCTACTCAAATGTGAAGTTAAATTGTGAATGCTTCAACACAGGCCACAATTACGTATATTTACAAAAAGACAATGTACTGTTTTGAAATACATTTCTTCCAGGTTGCTATTTTTTCACCCACTGTCAAAAAAAAAAAATAAAAAAAAAGGTGCCTTTTATACTTCCAGTCCTTTTGCTTTTCCTGGTTGTGGGCATTTGCTGACAAGGAAATCTAATCACTCTTGCTTTCCAGAAATGCCCCCTTGCCCCCACTTCTCTTTGCTCTCGACAACAACAGCACAGAAGAGTGCAGTCTTAAAACAAAATTTTCTACAGTGTGTCATGTTGCTGCTGAAATTTAATGATATTCAGGCCTAGGAGAAAAGAGCAGCTGCCCTCCAGGTGGTGTTCCATAAATGCTCCCCAGAACCCAGCAGGAAGCTGTATAAGTTCAATTCAGTGAAGCAAATTCAATCATTTGCCCCTTTGTAAATGGAGCATAAGCAGAAAAAAAATTCTTTGAAGGATCCTAACACAATAACTACACATACCTAAAAACTTAGAAACACTTCTTTTGCTTGCATTACTGTATTTCAGATAAGCTTAATAGGAACTTACCTATCCAGCAACAATTTCACTTTGCAACACTTAGTAAAGACATAAGGAATTTCCATAAATATCCAATACTTGTTTCATTCACAATTCAAAAATTAGTGGTGACTAATTTGCTATTAGTTTAGAGTTGTCTTCATAATGCTGTTTTTACAAACATTGTACAGCTTTCCCAAGGAATTATTTTTGTGGCAAACTTAATTAGTGGAGCATCATTTGATTAAGTATGAAGACTGTTGTGGATTTGCAGTTCAGATTATTATTATTTCATTATAGATTCTACCTACAAATTAGAACTACAGGAGTAAATTTTTGAAGCCACATCTCCTTTTAATACTAATTGTGTTAGTGCTTAGTATTCACAATTATCCATCACAGCCACCATTCCAATTTACATCTGGCTTTATTAATACAATATTCAAAATTACATGCAACCATCCTGTTACAGCAGTCTGCCAGGTCTATTTTCTAGATGTAAGTAAATCACAATGTTTTCAGCCTAAAATATTTTTTAAATTCACCTTGTAAACAACTTGAAAGTGGATGTTTTTCCTCTAATTTGCTGAACATTTGGCCTGATCTGCTTTTTATCTCAAATAGGTAGGAAATATTTTAGAAAGTGATAAAAGACATTTTCTGTCCTCATGCAACTAAATAACTAAAAATAATAGACAGCTTGGATTTGAAAATAGTAATTTGACAAATGATTAACATTATCTCTTCTGGCACTTTGAGGGAAAAAATTACTGAGCTAAAACTGTGTACTGGAAGCCTTTGAATTTCCCAGTGCATTTTCTGCTGGTAATGTTTTAGAAGGGTTTTCATATTCTCTGAATGTATATATGGAGAGGAAGCAGCTGGATTCACCTGATATCAAACTAATGATCCACTTTTGATGAGTGCTTTTAGACAGGAAGAAGGTCTGGTTGCATCTCATGAAAGGCTGTTCAAGGTCTCAAAATCTGGTTTTGGTATTTCTGAGTGGCACTGCATTAAGATGGCAAACCACAAAATCTCTAGTCTGGTTCTTGAAACAGTGTTTTCTTTATGGACTATTATGCTGTCACAACTCTACTTTTATAAGGTGCCTAAGTACAAATTTATACAACCATAAAATTTCTAAAGAAACCATAAATGTCTAAGGGATAAATAAGATTGTTTTGACAAAAGTATGCACACTAGAGTATGTATTTCACAATAAGCTCACTTGCCTTTACCAAATCAATAGTCATCTATTTTCACACCCTTTTTCTAATGCAGCACTCTCTTGCAGTAACAATCACTCTGCCAGCTAGGTGACCAAATTCAGGCTACCACAGGGTACATGCAGATTGCCAAAGCACTTGGAGCTCCAGGTCTCACTCAGGCCCAGGCTCCTCCAGCATCCCCAGAGACACCAACCTAACAAAGCCAGGGGGTGAGGTGTTTGGTTCAGACCCAGCTTCCCATTATCACCATCTCAAGCCAAGCGCCTTCGTAATCCACATTCCCATTTGGCTTGAGTCACAAGATGGGGCAAGACGACGGCAGCGTCTGGCACTCTTGCATCAGCTTTTTTGCACTATTGCAGTAAGGTTCATCTCTGGTTGTGGTAACTCTGCTCCACTTAACGGAGAGGGAGTTATGACCATTAGTCTGAATTTCCTTATCTTCTTTTTTTCCCCTCAACTTGTTTCCTGTTTGAATGTTGAGTACATGTGTGGGGTTTTTTAAGGAATTCCCTGTTGCAAAGCACACAGAAAACTGCCAAATAACGAGAATGTTATCCAGCCTGAAATTGCTTCTGTAGCTGCTGGACCATAGGGTTTCCTGTCCCTCTGCTGCTAGTAAAGAGCCCTGTTTCTTGGAAGAATATTTCTGATGCTGTCACAGAAATCACAAGTTTTGTAAATAAAATGGAAAATATTTCTCCAATTAACTGAGAGCACTAAGAACAACTGTTTGGGCATTAAAGCTAGGAACTAATAACTTTGATACAAAATTCATGATCATTGGACCAAACACTCTTCTCTTGCAAGTTGTCTTCTTAGAAGATGAAGAGCACTTACAAGGAGCAGGAATAAATATTTGATAGGATCTATACCTTTTTGCTTATGAAATTGAAGCTATCAAAACCCCTGCTAAAAAATAATGCTGCAGTTTATGATCTACTCCCCTAAATTTATGCAATCTTTATTGCATAAAATTCATAGAGATATGTCCAGTTTGAGTCTTCTCCTAGTAGGAAGTGGAAGAAAACTGAACTGGTTAATGTAGTTAGCAATGTAGTCTGAATACAAGGATGTTAGCTCTGAGCTGTGGCTCTGTCTGTGGAACTGTATTAATTTCTGCAGAATGGTTCCTAATTTAAACCATTTCTCAGGATAATACAGTGATTTGAATGTTTTGAGGATATTTTTGTGTGTGTTATCTGGGAAAGCATATGCTCAAAACAGGGATAGACCCTGCTAGAGGCATTGGAAAATAGCTGTCTTTTGGAAGGGTCTTTTAGTGTTTTAAAACTCTAAAAACTAAGCATGAAAAGTGGAATTGTCAAGCAATATTATATTCTGAACCAAATATTGGATAAATGTTAGCTTTTGAGGAATTTGTGTTTGAGACAGGAAACATTTCACTTATCTGCAATTATTTTATTGCTTATATGGCATCCCTGACTGATTTGCATAGTGTTCAGAGTCACTGGGATAGGTGAGTGTTCATTTTTTATATTCCTTGACTGTGTGACTAAAGCTGTAATTGTACATGTGGGTACAACACACAGGGGTTTTTTGAGTTTTGTTTGGTTTTTTTTTGTTAAATACCTTTACAATATTTAATAGACTGTAATAGAAAGGGTTTCAGTAGCCATTTTTTCCCCTCTCCGAAAATCATTTATTTTACTACTCCCAGCACTGATGCAGGATATGGAGACTGTGTGTGAAAAGCAAGTGACTATTTACATCAACACCTTTACAAGCAGCTCTTTAAGCCAGAGTGCAGAGCTAAGTGTGCCTCTCTCTTATCAACCTTATCTGCAATCAGAGTGCCCGACCCTCCACATCCTGGTGGGTCACAGTTATTTCCTTCCACATGGGACCTGAAGGGTATTTCTAGTAACTAAAACACATTTTTTTCCCAGTGAATTTTATCAGTGAAGTTGTATTGATACAAATTTTTGGTTTTGTTTTTCAAATCAGTCTACTCTTTTTTTCCCCACTGATTTGTTGCTGTTTGACAGTCTAAAGAGAGTTAATAAGCCTATCCTATTTTCTTAATTTTTACTGCAAATGTTTCTCTGTTTTGCTTACTATTTATTAAAAGGCTGCACAAAGCCAAATATATTACACTAAATAATGGCTCTGAATAATTGATGTGTTAAAAACGTGTCACCCAAAATACTCACAAAATTCCAAGCAAAGAAACATCATATCATTTGTCTGAAACAACACCATTTTGATGTAGCATGTCTGAACACCTCTGTTGATTTTAGAAATTATTCTCATACCTGGCTACATTTGCTGATATTCTCTTTCCAACGGCCAGGTTTTCCCAGCTGCAGATGACTACGACTTCTCTACAGTTTTTTGAGTAAAGTGTCAAGTCCTAAACAGAGAAAAGTCTCATTGTACTTGGGAAATGAACAGTGCAGAGATCCATTTGCCTTTTGCGCTGCTTTATTCTATAATCCTTTGCATCCTTTGTTGCACCTAGCAAGTCCAAGTGCCATTCAATTTTAAATATGTCCTATTTTTGCCATTTGATTTAAATTGAATTTATGAAGCAGGGTGCAGATACTAGGCTGAGGACAGCAGAAGGAGAGGATGAAGTGCTAGTCCCTCTGCAATCAAACATTCAGTCACACAAGCAGGAGCTGAAGCAGGAACAGAGAACACACAAGCATGGTAGCTACCAGCTCCTGAGATCCCCAGGGATGTGTGCTGCTCCCATGAGACCTTACTGCAGTCGTCACCATGACTAAGAGCTTCTCCAGCTCTGAAATCTGAGCAGATGTTGAATGCCCAGCTCCTCCACCACCGGCCACAGGTGGTGTTACTGCTGTGCCACAGGCTGTGGAGGAGGGGTTGTCGTGGCCACTGCCAGACCCGGACTTTCTGCACAGCCGGAGCAGAGGTAACAACCCATGTCCCTGATGGCAGATGTCCTGACTAATTCAGAAGAATATATAAAGATACACAAGCCCAGAAACTCAAATATGTCTCCTCCTTTTAAAAACAGTGGTTTGGTTTTCATATTCATACCTTTTCTTTAGCACCAGATCTCTAAGTACAGAGAATAATTACACTCCTGAGCCTTTCTTTCAAGGAGAGCTACGGGCTGTGCAGCTCCTTTCCACTGCTAATGCAGAGACAGTGGACGGGCTCATTTTCACTGGTGACCTACAAGGCCAATACCAAGGAATTCCAGAACTTCAGGTCTGAGAATTTTTATTTTTTTAAAAATATGACACCATGATTTAATATGTAAACTAGGGAAATCTCCAACACTGAATTTTCCCATTAAAAACATTAGCTAACAATTTGAGTGTATGCCCTCTGTCTTTAGAAAGAGTTCCTGAAGCCAGTATGACATGTCTTAGATAGATAAATAATGCTGGATAGAAAATTATGGATTTACAAATAGAGATTTTGTAGATATATCTAAGCACTTACTCAGTAAAATTTACATCTAAGCTCAGTATTTTTTTAAGTGTTATCTGGAGTGGGTTTTTTAACATCCAGGTTATAAATTCCTGATATTAGGGTTCATAATAAGGAATTGTTTATAAGTCTTTATTTATAGCAGCCCTAGAAGATGCTGCAGTACTGAACACTATCCTCTAAGCTGTTCTCATTCTGGTATTCCAATCATTCATACCAATTTTTATCATGTGCCCTTTAATGCAATGCAATGTACAGTGTCCCTGCCACACAACTGACACACACATTTTTCACATGTCTGTGTGTGAGCAGAGCTCTGTAACTGAAAGCATTTTATCAGCTCTGGAGTAAAAGACATCAGGGTGGGAGGGAAGGGATTTAGGTAGGTAGCTCTTGTTGATAATGAGAGCTTCACTGTTACTAAATGTTTACTAAAGATAAGAACTAAATGTATTTGTGGCATGAACTTCAGATAATAATTTACCTACTCTTTGAGTAGGTAAGCAAAACAAACACTTGCCTCTATCATTTTCAGTAGTGAACAAAGCAATAATTTTCAGAGAAAGAAAGAAAAAAAAGAGCAACCTTGACTCCGCTTAGGCTATGCTAAGTGGTGATATTTAGAGAGGGGCTAAAGCAGGGGCAGGGCAGCACCACACTTCCTCTGGGATATTTGAAAAAAGACTGCACAAAATGCCTGTGATGACAGAGATTGCTCCTTTGTGTGTTCTAGACATGCTTTAGGATGGGTGGGGAAGGGGTCCCATTACCCCTTTTTTCTTGCCCATCCTCTTCCTGAGTGTTTTCTTGGAGCTGCCAGATTCTGACTGCTTGCTTTGCTCAGCTGGGCTCTCAAATCCTCCTTTTATTCTGTGCATTCCTCACAAACATACAGTATCTTAACACAAGTGTTATTTAGCTAGTTCTGACCTGAGACAGTCTGTTAACAAATACTGCAGTCCTTGGTCACTGCGTTTCCAGGAAATGCCCCAGCAGCTGGAAAGCCCCCAGGTCTCAGGTTCCCTCACAGGTGGGTGAATATCAGACATGAGAGCCTTTTTCCTGTGCAGACAGAAGGCTAATTTATTGCTGCCATAACATTATCCATGCTGCTGTTCACAGCTGGGCTTGGGGGCACCCCACCATGCTGTTTGGCTTGCTCACAGCCTGAGCCAGCTCATCAGGGACTACTTTGATGGGGTGCCCATGAATACAAACGTGCGCCTGTGTGCGTGTGTCCTTTGTGCCATGCCAGAATCTGAATTAGAGGAAACTGTGATCTGTAAAGTTTAGTTTCTAAATTTAGTTTAGTCCTTACAGAGGCTCTTTGGAAACACGGTAAAACAACCAGCAGTGAACTTCTCTGCCACTGGGGAGCCTTACCTCCTCACTATCTTTAGAGGGTCTTCCTCTACATCCGGTGAAGAGAGCTGCCAGGGCCTCATGCTGGGCAGACTTGTTTACTCAAACGTTTACCTGATTACTCACGTGACAGTGATAAGGAGGGTATTTGTTGGCAAACAGGTGTAACTCATCAATAATGGTAGCAGAAGGTCATTCGATGACATGCTTGGACACACTGTGTGTTTGTTTAGTTTTAAAAGTACTCGTCTGTCAGGGGAAGGGCAGTTAAAGATGCACACTGCATAAATAAAGAAGAAAGCCACCTTAGCAATCCTAAAATCCAACAGAAATTTTTCAGTGCTCATACTGGCCATAACAGTTAGTCACCTTCATCACTGACCAGCTATGTTGGTTTGGTCTGGAAAGGGGCTTTCCTCCACTGCTGGGAGGTCAGTGCAAGTGTGGCTCCTTGGCCAGGATATGTGGTGGTGGGACAGAGACCCAGCTGTTGCTGTGGGCAGCACCGAGAGCCAGCAGAGCTGGGAGGTGCAGGGGCAAATGCCATGACCCACTGGAGCTGGCCAACACCCCAGAGCTGGGCTGGGTTCAAGCCTGAAGTCATTTCGTATTCCAAAATCAGGGCTCTGTACCTGGCATAAATTGGATCTATGATGAGAACAAATGCTCTAGACCTTTACACTCTTTTCAAGTAAGTTGTATTTGGTCAAATTCCAAAATCAGATAGGATTGCAATGGAGTAACTCTTACTCCACAGAAAGTGCCACATTTCTCCCTGCTGAAGTACAATATCCCTCTCATTTTCATTCTATGGCCAAAAAGCATAGCGGCTTTGCCATGTATGACATTTTTCTCATATATACTGACAGTCAATCCCCACCCTGATTCTGTAGGCAGCTGCATATTTAGGATGCTCTTTCTGTTAAATGCCATTGCACACCCACTCTTCCACATCAGTTTTATGCAAAACCTGTTAAGATTCTGAAATATCCTTTAGAGACCAAGCTGGCATTTGTAGATACAAAGAGGCTATTGCAGGGGTAATTGTTGTTTTAATCTTGCCTTTCTTTTTAATAAGCAACTGAGCCCTTCAGGTTGAATACTAGAGATTCCTCTTATTTTGTCTAAACATCATTCTCCCAAAGAATGAATATGTATTATTGTGAAGCTATGATGAGGATAATGCAATACTAACACTGATTTATTTACAACATCGACGTGTGTATGTTTGTGTATGTGTATATATGTAAAGGAAAACATTTTGAAGTCGGTGTTGCTTAAAAACAAAATGCAAAAAATAAGCAATAGAAAAGAACATGTGTGTGAAAGACAAGCAAGAAAAATAAAGCACACCAAGTTACATTTCTGGTCAGTATCTATTTTTAGCATTTCCTACTATGATTGGTTATGTCACTTGTTCTACAGTGGGGAGAAAAGAAATATTTTACTGTGTGATTATCTTGGAAGGATGGAAGTACGTGAATTCTAAGGATGGTTACTCTGTCAAGATGTGACCATGTTTAGTGTTTGGTTTTAAAGATCCCATTTTAGTATTTCTTCCTCCACAAATTTCCCTCTCCTTGTTCTGCACAACTCCAATTCTAGAGTGATGTAATCCTGCTATAACTAAGAATATTAAATCTGCATGGAACAAAGCAGAGTTTAAGACGGAAATTCAGTAAACACAAATTAAAATAGGTTATAATTTAAATGTGCCATAGCAGAATCTTGATGGAAATATTTAACAGTTTGTGCTGCCATCCCTAAATAGAAGATACCTTTTTGCTTTCATAATCCTTTTTTAAAATTAATTTTTTGAAAGTAGCTGTCAAGCTTCCTATCAAAGTTAAATTTGCAGCAAAAAAAAATCTGTTTTTCATTTGTGTGTTTAAAGCTTTTAACTGTGTATTTAAGAAGCCCTCTTCAGAGCATGCAATTGTATAAACATGTATACATGTATACATACAGAGGGAGAGAGAAAGAAATAGGGAGACAGCATCAGTAACTGATCCCATTCAGACATGTCAAGAAAATTATATTCTTTTCTTATTTGTGCTGTCCATAAAAGCGTTCAGAATACTTCACAGAGCTACAGTAAGAAGTTCACTGTTGATTGGTGAGCCAGCAGCTCTCTTTTCTCACTGGGGAAGTCACAGAACTGCTGCCATTCATTCTCTCATGGCATTGTGGAAGGGAAGCCCAACCTCTGGAGTGCCAGTGTCAATAGAGAGGTTTGACACAGCTGTTCTGGCTCAGGGAGACCAACAGCCAAAAGAAAGGAAAAGGTTTCAAGCTGGAAACAGAATGAGTGTATTTAAGCGTTTAATCTTTCCATCTTGTGTATTTTGTCTTCAAACTGTATAAGCTCTTCCTAAGTTAGTGTCCCTGAAGGGGTTCCTCTCCTTCATCTTCTTGATTTGGAAAACAATATTAAAACAGAAAATTTAAAAGTTCATGGACGACCTTGCCAGGTGTTTATATTTTTTCCTCACAATTCTACTGATCATGTGAATTTAAAAAGCACCATGCTTTTAATGTGAAAGCATATATGCATACATTAAATAGGGCAATTATCATACTTCAGACAAATTTGCCCCTTTTCTGCTCAGTCCTTGCATATGCATGTTTTGTGCACCTTGCAGCAACAGAAGGTTTGTCAGAAAGAGTCATGATGAAGCCAGGAAATGACAGAAAATTTGAAAATCTGAGAGGAAAAAAGATTAACAGGAAGCCACAAAAACTGAGAACCCCAAAAAGGATTGTAATGTAGATATGCATAGATATTGTAATTTGAATCACACTAAACAAACTGTTTGGATTTTTTGTAATTTTCTCATCATTTTGCTTGGAGAAAATTTAAAGAGTAAAATCAGAGCCTTTCATATCCCTCTTCTCTGAAGTACAGTTCAAATTCTCTTGAATTCTCTCATCTTGAACTGTATTTAGAAAATGAACCATGACATACTAGTTGATAACTGCAGAGTCAATACAAAATTCTTTCTATAAGGGAGGATGCAATTGCTTCTAGGCCCAAAAGAACCTGAGGGATTCTGTTTCCAAGTTCATTCATGTTCATGAAGCTCACCAGTATCACAGCTAAGGAAAACACCTTATCAGTCATCAAATGTCTCTGCACAGACCCAGAGTGTTTGCTCTGAAGAATCATTTGTGATGTATGAGTTGATTGTATTTGAAGTGTTTGCTATAATTTCCAATGTTTAGCAAATATAATGGCTGGAATAGATTGCTTTATTTACAATGTGCAGGGATTAAAGTTTTGTTTCCCTTGAGACCTAATTTAAAGACCTGGTTTTCCCTCAGTTCTCCATTTACTCATGTTTTATACAGCAAACAGAAGAACCATTCTGTTAATACGTGAAATTCATAATCTTGAATTAAAATCTTCTCATCACTGCTTTGTTCACAGAGTAACCCGTGGGACCTTAAAGAGCAGGAATGATTTCAGGATCTCTGTTCTGCTGTCGTTGGAATGGAAAATATCAGAGAGTTAATTTACTTGGTCCCACCTTGCTAACCCAAGGCTCTCTAGCAACAGATCACTCTCTGAGGAGACTGTTTACTTGCCCTTGGATGGCACAGATATGAGATAAAAACAAGAGGAAACACAAGTTACAATTGCAATTCCCTTGACTCCATTACCCACAGAAGACAGTATTTAGTTGCTGGAAGTTATTTTCATTGATTGATTTTGTGTTTGAGCAGGATGCCGTCTTGAAAGATTTGGTGCCTGACATCTTTCCCAAACAGATCCAGTGCTGATCACCAGAGTGGACATTTCATCCCTTTCTGGTACCAGCTCTGCTCTGAAAAGGATCTCTGAGGAACCATGTAATCTTTGTCGTGGTCAAAGGGAAAACTCACTGTTGTGCAAGGAGGGCCCATTTATCAAAGCTGGAATTCAATGATACTTAAAGATACAGTCTTCTACGAAGGATAAATTTCACCTCAGGTTCTTTTATTTTTATTCTACTGAGGCAACCAACAGAGATGATGAATCATGCCACCAGAAGTTTTTTTTCAAATGTAGTTTTAAACCCAGAAGCACAGTTCCAAATTTTTTTTTTTTTGCAGCTGCTGTATTGATCAATACAAAAGTGTGTCATGAAAAGGATGATGAAACAAATTTAGGGGAAAATATTGAAATTACGTATTAGCAAACCAGTGCTCCAGCACATCAGAAAAAAACTGATTTGAAAAGGCTCAAGGCAATCCATTTTTTCTTTCTCAGGTGAATACATCTCAGTTTACAATTAAAAAAAAAAAAATCTAACTTTTAGATCAGAAGATTCCTAGTATTCATAAGGAAGATTCTCTTTTCCTGTAGATATTAGTCCAAAGCCACCTTAAAAAATGAAAAAGAGTCAACCACAATGCAATCTACAGTCACCAGCATGACTTACAGAAGCTCTACATTATAAATGTTTCTGCAAGAAAAAATGTTACATTTCAAGCTACATTAGGCCTTTTCTCTCTGTACCTTATTCCTGTAACATTTTGGGAAATATTTTAGACAGAAAAGCATTTTCTCAAGAAAGAGGTAAATCTTACAAGCTTTTCTTAAGTAGAAAAGCTGTGATGGAGAACAGCATAGCAATAGATTATACTATGATTGCATCTTTCATCTGATGAATTTAAAGTGAAAGTCTAATAACTAATGTCTATATTGCTCTTTCAAAACAAGTTGTATTTATTAAAACCATGTCACTCACTAGTAGAATCTGAAACAGGTAAGTTCAGCTGTATAGCAGTACACAGAAACAAAGCTCAGTATCTTAAAATAAGGAAGAAAAATGGATAACATAAAATCGAATCTGCAGGAGTAATTTATAAAAACAGAATATAATTACATGAGCTAGAGTCTCACTGAAAAATTGGCATCAACACCAATTCTTGTGATATGTCATGAAATATTTAGCAACAAGTTTCTGTCCCAAAAGAAACAATCCCAGGACAAATATCTAGTCTTATGTTTCTTTAAAAAAGTTGTAAAAATGTAAATGCAGAAATGCAATTTTTATTAAAGCTATAAAATGTATTTAACACATTTGTGTACAGTATTTGGAACTTGTTCCTGTTGTCTCTGAATTTGTCTCTGCAAGGAAGTGAGCTGGGACAGGTCTAGTGGAATAAATGGGTTAACAGTAGTTAAATTGGAATAACTTCTTTCATGGGCAGTGTATTTTAAAATACAGATTATTTTATTCTGAAATAATTTTAACATTTACAACATTCACCAAGTTATTAAAAAAAAAAAAAAAAAATCAACACAAAAATCCACCTGGTAATACAACATAGATTGTTCACAGATGAAACTGCAAAAAACTATTCCAAATATTGTAGCACAAAGTATTGCACAAGAGCTATTCTGGCCAGTGCTGTTATTGGAAAGAAGTCTCAAAAATATGCTGCAGAACAGACAATACATATTCTGCATCTAGTGTAGCTGTGTGAATTATAATTAGTCTCAGGATTTAAAGAAATGGCTACATCAGCTTCAGTTTTCTGAGGTTCTGTACCAGAAAGCCAGTTTCAGTGTTTTATCTGGTCTAATGCAAAATATCACACCTATATACAGCTCTTTTAAGACCACTGGTCTTACACCATGACAGCTACAGCAAATTGTTACTAGAGGATTGATTAAATACAGAAGGGTTTAACTCATCATGAAAATTGCCATGTTCTTGACTGTACTTCAGACTATGCTTTAATCCAGAATAACAATTTATTGTAAGAACAGTAATTCCTAGTCTGCAAATCTTTTCCTCAAAAAATTAGTAATCACAGAAGTAAATAAAAAGAAGTGAGGTTGATAAATATCTCTGCTATTTAAGTACAAACAAATTTTTTCCACATCTTGTCCAAAGTTCTAAAAGTGTAACTCCAAGGTAAATAATTGCTATCAATTTTAATCAGGCTTTTTTTTTTTTTTTTTTTTCTTTTTTCCCTATGGAATCTCTTAGCTGGCCTGTGAGCAGTTCTAGATACATATCTTACAATCTGGGCTGTGCAATCATGCCCGTGTGCTGAAGACGCCACCCGTTGTGTGCAGCTCCCAGTGTCCCGCAGGCAGGAGAGGAAGGCGGCAGAGGCTGGGGAGAGCACTGGGTGTGCAGTGACTGCAGGATGATGGATCCACGTGGAGCTGCCGGCCTTCAAAGGCACTTGGCTACATACGCCCCACTTAAATCTTCCTGCTGCTAAGACAGAAATTCTCTGCTGTCCCGTTTCTAGTGCAGAATCCCAATCCCTTGTTTTGCTTACTCCGAGAGTCACTTTAGATGTGTGCTGTGCTAGGGTGCTATTGCTTTACTCAGATATTATAGAAAACCATTGCTAGCGTTTTCACTTTTGGAAAAAAGCTCTGGAGCCTTCAATAGTCACAAATAACCAGTTTTATATCTCATGGAGCTGATAGTTCCAGCAGTACACTGATTCTTGCTATGGTGCTCTAAATTGACTCCAGAGCTTGTTTTTCTCAAGCTCTGACCTGTTCTTTTCACATTCTGAAGCAGTTTAACATAGTCATTATCGGGTGATGTGGAATTACACCAAAACAGAAAGGCTGACTGATTGCTTTCCTTTTAGCTGTTTACAGCTCTTAGTACACAAAGACCTGAATGCTCCCAGCAGCTTCAGGAAGAAAACTGTGCAAGCTACCCAAAGACAATGCTCACAGGAGTACGGGAAACAAGTGGAGGATACTTAGCTGAGATGGTTCGAGGCAAATCTTAACATGATACCAGTTTGAATGTGAAAGAGTCTCGTAATGGAATTGATTAAATTTCTATCATCTCATTTATAATTAATCATCACAATGCTTCTAGGACTACATAATCAACAAATCTCCATTGGAAAGTGATGAATTTGTTGAGGCAAGAAAATAATACTTCAGTAGAAAGTGCTTGACTTCTGAAAATGTCTTTCAATTGTTTCAGAGATTCATAGTATAAATGTACCTATTTAAATAGGTACTAAGGGATTTTTAATAGTCAGTAGAAAGTAGATGATTCTAGAATATTATTCATCAAATACTAATGTTTTTGTGCTAAGGTAAACATCTAAAATATGTTGGATGTTTTGTTTCCAGTAAGTGACTCTCTCTCTTGAGTATTGCATTGTGTTTATGTACCAAGGTTTGGGTAGCAGGAGGGTATCATCCCTAAAGCTCAGCAGAAAGTTAAATTCTCTGTAAATAATTGTTAAATAACATGAATCTCAACTGTTGTGCTTACCAACTCTGTAAGTTAGGAAAAGTGGGAAAGTCTTCCCCTGATCTCTTACCTGCAAAGGAGGCAGGCACAACTGGAATTCAGGTATTTTAGGAACTTTTCCTATCTGAATGAGAACAGATCTGGACCGTCTCATTGGCTGGGTAATCTACCAGAGCTCTTAGCTGCTGCACACTATAGAAGGAATGGAGCCACTCATTGGTCATTGTATGATCACATGAATTTCAGGGTTAATTTTTCTTCACACAGTCTCAAAACAAACTATTTTGGAAACTTTAACTCACCTTCCTGTATGTATATAAACAGAAAATAAAATAAATAAATTTGGTCTTCTATGCATTCATAACTTTGTTTTGCATCTTCTGTGTAACTATTTGCCCATAATAAAGTAACTATGTTTGCCTCAAGACTGCTGTTAGATCATTTTATATTCTATTTTCAGTTTTCAGTTAAAACATTAATACTTTGGAATTGTCCAATTTGTATCATTTTATCAATTAGCATTGATATGTAAATACTTTTCTGAAATAATTCATAACACTTGCTAATTCTTTCAAAAATTTTTCAGAAAATGTTTTTTCAGGCTTTTTGTTTTTTTGGTATTGAGTCTATTAATATCAAACATGCCTGCCATTTTTTGAGATAGGCTCTAACTGGTTTGGGGTTTTTTTTCCCATTTTTTTGTGTTCTCTTTGAAGAACACAAAATTGGACATCTATTCTACATTTTCTTGCTTTCTTGCAGGAGGATATAAAGTGAAGAACGAAACAAAACAAGTAATTGAAAATAACTTTTCAGTATTCTGTTAACTTTCAGAAAGGTAGATGGGCCAATTTGCAGCGCTTTGTTTTGTTGTGCTTTTGGGTTTTTTTTTCCTTTTCCATAATTTTTTTTCTTTTTAAGCAAAGGAAGCTTCTGAACAGCTGAGATGGTTAAAGGAAATAAAAATGAGATGTGAGGTGGAAAATCTATCCTCAGTTTAACAAGAACAGGGTTGAATACAGTTTCTCAATAGTAACCTAAAGAAAATATAAAAGGGGAAATGTTTATGATAATTTAAACCTCTTCTAACTAAAAATCAATGCTGTGAAAAGGAGCAAATTCATCAGGAAAGTACAGCTCCACAGAGGTCAGTTATTCAGTGCTCTGCTGCAGAAGAGCCCATTTCGTTGATGCAAGCACAGTTTTGCTGACTGTGGCAAAACATCCCTCAGCTCAGAGCATCACTGATGGGGACAGGTTTACATTTAGCTTTAGAGGCCTCACAAGGATTATTTAGAGGGTGATGCTTCTGGGCATTTTCTAGCTCATTGCTGGCCATTTTGCTCAACTGCCTGTTCTCTGTTGCAGAGGGCAAGTGACTCTTCACAGGTTGTTACTTTTTGTCTGGCTTATTTGGAGAGAAGATGATCAAAAAAACAAATCACTAACAACTTCTTTGCTTTGGGGAAGAGTTTGGAAAATCTGTTCTCTTTATGGGCTTCATAATTCTCTGGAGTGGCTTTGCATTGCTGGAGAAATGCTTGGGGAAAGCTCACACAAGGGTGATGAACTCTACAGGATGGAAAACTGCTGTGGGGTCTGTTGAAAACAACACAACAAACTTGTATGTTATAACTTAATTATCTGCTGAATGCTCATCTCAGTCTGGTTATTAATGGTATTCAGAACATAATTGCAATCTTGATTGATTCACTGTTTTCCTCTTTGCAGGTCATAGTAAGCACTAACACATTTTTATAATAATCATCTGCAATTAGTGAAGTGAATGAGGTTTTGAGTGTGACTTTACATTTGTCTGTTATAGCTGTCTATTTTCATACACCTATTCATAGAGTTTGGTTACTGTGAAAAGCAAGAAAATATAATTAGAGCTATTTGCTTAATGGAAAGCAGAAACAGCCTTATAGGAAAAAGGCCAAGTACATTTATCTGCCAGGTGAAAATCATTACATATCTTAAAGGGTGGATATTTTTAAGCACAAGGTTTCCTAGTGGTCTTACATGTTGGGGCAGAAAGGGGAGTGTGTGTATTTTGCTTTGTGATTTTTTTAAGTTGGAAGTTTTAGGTAACTATTCTGCAAAATTTGTTGGTTGTCCTGAACATTCTTTATGGTAAACCCATTTAAAAAAAAAAAAAAAATAAATATTTTGAGAGCAAATGCTGCAGAAAAGAATTGTGGAAACTTTAGTGGATAATTTTCTTTTGAAATACCACTTCTAAGGAAAAGAGAAAAGTGGTGTATATAAATTGTTGATTGACTCTAACTCCATATTGTTATAAGACCATTTCAAATTCTGTCTCCCTAGGAGAAAATAACTTGGCTGAGGCAAAGTGCCTGGAGTTATGTAGTAAGACATATAGCATCTTAGTCATTTTGAGGGAGTTCTGCATCAGTGCCCCTCAGGGCAGGACTGTCATAAGTCACTGCTTCAGTATCTCTGCTGTACAAAGGGGATTTTAGTTCTCTCTCCTGCCCATGTGAATGACAAGGCATGTCGTCCCCACATTGGGATAGGCTTCTCCCAGAAGAAATAATTCTCTACTTTTAGCCAGATTCATGAGCACTGCTCCTGGATGGATCTGAAAAACCCAGGGAAATAAAGAAGGCTGGCAGTTTATATGTGCATGGTAAAAGTAGGGAAAGAAATGGGCATCGATGCCCTGATCTTGGAAAGCAATGAATGATTCCTATAAGGTATTGAATACACCTAATTTACAGGACCATCTTCATGAATAGCTACATATCCGTTACAGTGCTTTCTCAAAGTTGACATTAATTAAAATTCAAATTATGTTTATAAGTGCTGCAATAATTGCACTATCTCTCATTTGCAAATAGGAAACTGAGGGCCTGCAAGAATCAGGACTGTATACAAGAATAAACCTCCCACCTCTGTGCACATCTGTCTAATAAAAGCCTCTCTCAAATCTAGTTGCTCACAGTTTGTACAGGGTACAGCAGTCTCCTGGGAGGTTGAGGGACACAGGGTTCTCCCGCAGGGCCAAGAGCAGTCTTGTTGCTATGGACTTAAACTGCTTCTTCTCTGCTACTTTAATATACAGCCACTGCACATAAAAATGAAATATGATTGAAAAGAGTGCCTTTGACCTACATATGTTCAACATTTGTCAATACTTAAAAGTGCTTGAAGTGCTTGGACAATCAGTTGGAAGAAGGCTATAAAATCACTTCTCATGTATAGCCATAGAAAATCATCTAAATATCAAGAAAAAGAAAACTCCAACAGTTTTGTGGGTGGGTTTTTTGCTGTTGTTTTTTTCTTCTTTCTTTCTTTGGATTTTTTTTTTTTTTTGGTTGGTTTTTGTTTCATTATCAGGCTTGGATTCTGTCCATACAAAGTTATCAGGATTATCACCTATGTGGAAGTGTCAAAACACTTTTCATTTTAAGCCTGTTTTATATAAAGCTGTTATATTTTCCACTAATTATGAGAAATTCCACCTCTGCAGTCATGAGGATATGATTAGCAGATGTGAAATATATAATGCAAGCAAACAAACACAGTAATTCCCTCAAACTGGATTTAGCATCAGTATTATTTAACACTGGCTGTGTGTAAATCAGCTTTCATTTACTCTTTTCTTGCATTTCCATGTTATTTTTTTAGATTAACTTATGAGTTTTTCAGAGTTTCATATTTTATTACCTCTAAGCTGTTTAAAGCTTTTCTGAAGTTGCGTGTGTTTGGGAAAAAAAGTGTCACTCTGTCTTCCACCATTGTGTGTTGTCACTGTCTCA
Organism: Promerops cafer; assembly: GCA_013398275.1. NCBI lineage: Eukaryota > Metazoa > Chordata > Aves > Passeriformes > Nectariniidae > Promerops > Promerops cafer. The sequence continues at coordinate 1,023,605 of VZSE01014380.1, read as the reverse complement.
ATAGTGGGGTTTTACAGTTATGCTCTGTTGCAGAGGTGATTCTGAACAGCACAAAATCTTTACAGGGAAGCTGTATGTCCATGTTCAGTGAAGAGTTAAGGCTTCTCAGAGAGAAGAAGAGTTAACAATAGTAGAAGCCTCTACTGTTATTAGGTTCACAAGTCCCTGCTACCTAAACCAATACTACAGGATTCCACAAGACTACCAAAGTGGCCTTTGCTCTTTATTAAATTCAATAAATTTAATATTTTTTTTCCAGATGGGATGCACCCAAGAGTTATGAGTGAGCTGGCAAAAGAGCTCACCAAGCCACTTTTACTCATTGATCAGCAGTCCTTGTTAACGGAATAAGTCCCACTTGACTGGAAATGAACAAATATGATGCTCATCTACAAGCAGGGTTGGAAGGATGATCTGGGGAATTACCAGCCCTTCAGCCTTATCTCAGTACCAGGAAGGTCATGGAGCACATCTTTCTGAGTACCACCACACAGCACATGCAGGGATCAGGCCAAGCCAACATACATTTACAAAATGCAGGTCCTGCTTGAGCAAGGTGATCTCCTATGACAAAGTGACCTACTTTGTTGCTGATGGAAAGGCTGTGGCTGTTGTCTGTCTAGTTTTCAATGAAGTGTTTGACATCATCTCCCACAGCATTCTCCTGGAGAAGGTGGCAACCCATGGCTTGCACAGGTGCACCCTTTGCTGGAATAAAACTGTCTGGAGGGCCAGGCCCAGAGAGTGCTGCTGAATGGTGCCACCAGCTGGTGGCCGGTCACTAGTGGGGATCCCCAAGGCTCAGTATTGGCCAGTCCTGTTCAATATCTTTATCAAAGGTCTGGACAAGGGGGTCAAGGGCACCCTCAATCAGTTTGCTGGTAAACACCTAGGTGGGTGAGAGTGTTGATCTGCTGGAGGGAAGAAAGGCTCTGCACAGGAATCTGGACAGGCTGGATCAATGGGCCAGAGGTAGGAGGTTCAACAAGGCCAAGTTCTGGGACCTGCACTTGGATCACAACAACCCCAGGCAGTGCTACAGGCTGGGACAGAGTGGCTGGAAAATGGCTCAGCAGAAAGTGATTTTGGGGTGCTGGTCAACAGCCATCTGAACATGAGCCAGTGTGTGCCCAGGTGGCCAAGAGGGTCAACGGCACCTGGCCTGTATCAGCAACAGTGTGACCAGCAGGACCAGGGCAGGGATTGTCCCCTGTATCGGCACTAGTGAGGCCACACCACAAATCCTGTGTCCAGTTCTGGGCCCTTCACTTCAAAAATGACATTGAAATACTGGAGGGCATCCAAAGAGGGGAAATTCAGTTGGTGAGGGGTCTGGACCTCAAGTCCTGTAAGGGGACAAATGGAAGTTGCTCAGTTTGAAGAAAAGGAGGTTCAGGTGGGACCTCAATGCTCTCTACAACTGCCTGAAAGAAGGCTGTAGTGAGGTGGGCATTGGTCTCTTCTGTCATGTAGGAAGTGAAAGCATGAGAGGAAATTACCTTAAATTGCACCAGGGGAGGTTCAGATTAGATATTGAAAAAAAAAAGTCACTGAAAAAGGGGTTAGGAATGGGAATAAGTTGCCCAGTGATGTGTTGAATTCACCGTCTCTGGAAATGTTTAAGAGGCGTCTGGATGTAGGACTTGGGTATATGCTTTAGGTGTTTGTTGATGGTTGGATTGGATAATCTGGAATGTCACTTCCAATGCTGATGATTCTGTGGGTCTATAATAGATGAATCAAGTTACTTTGTGCAAACTGGAATGCAATTTTTTCAAATGTTTGTAGACAAGCACTGTAGCATTTTGATCCAAGATTTTTGAAGCCCAGAGTTTCTTGACTGATTTCTCTTTGAATGAATATTTTCTTCTTCTTACGGATGTTTGCTGTTTAAATGAAAACCTCATGAGCCATACAGAAACATATCTTTAAAAGGTTAAGCTTTATGTTAATTTTTTGCTGTAATACAGGAAATATTTTGCCGCTGAGATTATACTGCTAGTCTCTAGAACATTATCCTTACACACAGAGTTAAGGCCTCTGCTCCTGGACTTCCCACTGAAATCTCAGAAAAGGATGGCTCTTTGCATGGCTGCATCACCAGTAAAGATGAACATTGTTTTACACATGTACAGGTAGGTATCCAGAGAAGGAGGAGGTGAGCTAAGAGGAAATGACAGGGTTTAATGCTGGGTTAGGTTGTCATTAGGACAATTAGCTGCAACATTATCAGGTCCCCAACGCTGTAAATATAACCATGAAGAAAAACCCTGCTGAATTCCTGTTACTACCAAAAAGGGAGGTATAAAATTCAAATTATAGGAAGGTCAGGATGTTTACATTTAACCCTAACAGAGTTCCCATAGCCTAACAACAGTGATGATTTTAAATAAATAAATAAATAAATAAACAAATGTTTATGCCAATCTTTTTTTTAGAATTCAAGACAAAAAGAGTAAATTGAAAAGAAAAAATTCTCATCACCATTTACTCATCTTTATGAAATTAAGATGAGTTCCTGTAGAGGCAAGTGAGCAATTTCTAGCATACACCAGGAGGCCACCTCACAGCATTTCTGGTAGTACCAGATGACAGACATGATAATGTCTGATGACAGATATTCTAATAATTAGCTTTTTCTGTGTCTTTGCAAAGCCATCTTTGTAGATTCATAGAATCCTTTCCTTGTTCATCTCCTTTTTCCCTCATTAGCATTTCAATCAACTGTACCTTTTATTGGAAGCCAAATTGAGAATGGGGGGAATTAAGATTTTTAATAGGAAAAAAAAGTTTTCTGAATGACTGTGAGATGTCTGTTGCCTTTTGTTGTTTTTGCTATAATTGAGATTGCACAGTATGGCACAGTGATGTATGACTTTCTTTCTATGTTTTTTTATCAAGCCTAATGAAGATCAACACCAAACAGCATTAAGAATTCACGTAGAAGAAATGTGAAAACTCGTCTGTGGAAGGAGCAGAAGATTATAATGCCAGCGGTCAAGAGTCGGAGATTTTAGGAGCAGCACCCAGGTATATTTAAAGAGAGAAATCACAGTCTTATCTTTTCATACCTTATCAGCCAGTACACATACATCCTTGCTGCCACAGGTCTCTGCCTTAAACTGTCTCAGGACTCCTTGTTTGGTGACCATGGCTGCATGATCTGGTGTCTGCCCCCAGGGCAAGTCAGAGACCGCTGGCACACATTCCCCAGAGGGTTACTGTTCCAAGTGCTTAATGGCAAGAGCCAAAATGCCAGGGCTTTCCATTTGGACAGGTTTCATATTTTGTGGGTCTCCAAATGAGATGTGTTAAAGTGAGGGAGATGGAGAAGAGCGTGGACATAATGAGAGTAAGTATAAATAGATAAATAAGTAAATAAATAAATGTAAACATTCTGTCAAATTAGAAGTTATTTCAATTCCCTTTTTCATGAAAACCCAAGCTGTTATACTAATTTATTTAAATTGACTCTACAGGGGGCTTGACAAGGTAGGTCAAGGTGGATTTTCTGGTAGGAGCACTGTTCTGAAAAACTTGGTGAAACAAATTTCCCAGAAAATGAATTATAATGCTTTAATATTCACATTAGACAAATGAAATACGATGGAGAAAGGACTATGGCACATTTATTAGAGATCTGTGACCCATGTACAAGTTTCACACACTCCTAATTCAAATGTATATTTCTCCAGAGAAAATACTGGATTATTTAAAATAAGTAATTACAATCTTTCAGTAAAAGGAAATGCAGAATCTTGATTTAATCAATGAATGAAGTTATGATAGCTGCATATTCAAAATATACAATATATTATCTAAAGGAGGCTGAGAATCTCTAAGTTTATTACATAATTGTAGAATTGATGTTTAATTTTTATATAGTAATAGGAATGGCAATCTTGCTCATCTTTGATAAAAGGTGGCTGACTGAAGGGGTTAAGAATGTGGAATGTACAGGGAAATGGTAAAATAAATGTGTGTATCTCTCTCCCTGTTTGGCTTGTAATAACTACACAAAGAATACGATGAGTGGTAAATAAAATGAAGTATGTGGTCTTTAAGAAGCATGTGGAATTCATTGCCACAGGAGGCTGTAAAGTGGTTGTAAGGTGGTTGTATTTAAAAGAGGATTATTTTACAAGCAATAACACTGAGCTAAATTGTATGGAGCAATGGAGCAGCATTCTTCACAAGACCCCTGAGGCTGGCTCAGCATTTTCAGCTCTGGCAGCAGAGCATTTCATGCCAGCAGAGGGGAGCCAAAGTGGACGCAGAGGTGACACAACAAAAAGCTAACCAAAAGGCAAGTAAAAGCCAAGAGGAGTGGAGACACAGGAAGAGAGCATAATAAAGCTACAACTTGTCCAAGTTCAGCAGGGCTTCTGTTCGTGTGCATCTCTTCTCCCCATGTTTTCCTGTTAACTGACTCAGAGCTGCAGAGGCACGTGACCAATGGGAAATTAAGCCCAGGAGCCAAGGTGGAAGCCAGTCTGGCTGTATCTCAGCATGGTGACTCAGCTTTGGACTGGGAATTTTTTCTTTATTTGCAATTTTGAACTGACTAACACTTTACTGTGCAGGTATCTGTGCACTGGAACAGAATGCCCAGAGAAGAGGTGGAGTCTCCCTCCCTCACTGACACATTCAAGAACTGTCTGCACCTAATCCTATGCAAGAATAATCCTGCTTGACCAGGAATCTCAGATACCCACTGTGATCCCTTCCAACCTTACCCTTTCTGACATTTTGCTGAAAACGAGGTGAAAGTGGCCACTTGGGGGATGGGGTGTGGGAGGGCAGCTTGGAGAAGGCATGAATGCTGAAGGAGGAAACTGTGCAGACACTAACATGGAGGTTCATCTGGGGCAGAAAAGCCCACTGCTAAAAAGCCTTTCAAAAATTAGACTTCTCCTCTGGGAATGCTTGTCTGCACTTTTCTCAGCAGGTTGCTGCTTCTTTTTCCTACATCATCTCCCTCTCTTAGGGCTTAGGGGCCATAAATCTCTATTTTGGCCCTTCTTCCACATCTCAGCCCCATAAGCATCTTCTTAATAACCTCTTTGGTCACCCTTATTCTTCCAAGCTGGCTTTACATACTTAGTGAGTATGTGTGGGTGAGGTTAGAAGCAAAATTTGGCTGGGGAAGGAATAGGACAAAATCCTAAATGGAAAACAAGTTACGAAGTCCGTAAGCAGGACCACAGACAGTCAGATAAGAGATTTGACATCTAGAATGATGTAGGTGAATGTAATACTTAGTAAATTAGCAGCAATGTTTCCATCATGTTTGATTGCCAAAACAGCTGTGGTAATTGTAACTGTGAGCAGGAACCCATCCTTAAGTAAACTAAGAACTGTTGGCTAAGAGTTGCAGCATTTTCCATGTGTCTTGTTTTCATATAAGATTAAAGTTAATAACTAAGCACACCAGCTAGGAGTATGCTAATTTTCTTCCATTATGAAAAATAGTGTTGCAAGCCCTTACTTTGTTGGCATTATGGGCTTAGGGAAATAAAACTTCAGTCAGCTCCATTGTATTGTCAGTTACCTAAATCAATATTTTCATTTCTAACATTTGCTAGTATAAAGATTTCTCCAGGTATCTTGTTATTAAAAACACAATAGTAAGTTGTGTTATATTGCCAGTGGAAAATCTGGTTTTGGCAAATATTCATCTCAAGGTTAATTTTTGTTTGGACAAGAGTAACTTTACATACTCACAGTGCTTATAAGAAATTTGGGAGATAGCAGGTTAAAAATTCATATGGAGAAAGTTGCATATGCCTTATTCCTACTTACCAAAAAAAAAAAAAAAAAACTGGGGCTTTTTTAATTTTTTGGCAATTGGGGTCTTTTTAGCCCCCTGAAAAAAAAAAAAAAAAAAAAAAACTGGAGCTATTTTAATGTTTTGGCATATGGAGTCATTGTAGCTCACTGAAAAAAAAAAAAAAAAAAAAAAAAACCCAAAAAAAACCCCAAACCCCCAC